>JBAJNP010003345.1:0-15443 GCA_036877545.1 Yasuhikotakia modesta
GGGTGGGAGAGAGGGAGAGCCAACCGGAGACATTAAACTGCGGGTCCAAATCACACAAGACTCTGCAGCTGATCTGAGATCAGCCCCGACGCGACGCTCAAACACACATATATGACACTGTATTACTGAACACAACACTGTATGTGTGTGTGTTACGTGTATATGTGTGTGTGTTACGTGTATATGTGTGTGTGTTACGTGTATATGTGTGTGTTACGTGTATATGTGTGTGTGTTACGTGTATATGTGTGTGTGTTACGTGTATATGTGTGTGTGTTACGTGTATATGTGTGTGTGTTACGTGTATATGTGTGCTGCAAAATACAACATGACAAACAAGTTTTTATCTATGCATCAATAAACACAGTGTCGAAACTAAAAATGGACTGTGATTGTCAGATGTTAGTCTCTGGTGATCTACAGTAAATGTGATGTTCTAACACTGTCTTTTAGTTATGACACAAATATAACGTCCCATGAATGACTTTAAAAGATTTAATAAACACCCCCTAGAGAAAGTGAAGCTTAACTGATCCCAGATCCAAAAATCTCAAGCCACTGGTGAAAATCCAGTTTTATTCTTTGCTCATACAAAATTATTTTTCTTTACAAACAGTTTATCAGCTTTTGTTACCAACAATTAACAGTAAAATGTAAATTTGAGGAATTTATGAATTTGAATACATGTTGAGAGGGTGAAAACATACAGGACTGAAAGCAGTGCGTTTAATTTATCCATTCACACAACAAATGTGAAGTGAATGAAAAATATAGTTTCCATTGCCTCTAAACACTCAACATGAATTATAATCACAATTACATCAGTTAATGCTCATTACAAACATTGCATAGCGAAAATATTGAAATTTGTGTACAAATTCAGGTTTAGGTGCCTAGCCTGTCGTTCAGGTAGCTGTTGGTTTTGGAGTCCTGAAGCAGCATATTGGCTACATCCAGAAACTTGTGTTCATAAGCCAGTTTATAATGAGTGTAAATGTCCTCACAGTGAGACAAAAGCTTCTTTAGATTCTGACTGGAACTCGCTGGAGGCTTGTGACGTGACATTCTGAAAATAAAAGCCAAAATCAGAACAACTTATACATACAGAAATACGGATTATATTTACAAAACTGATAATGGCCCCAGTCATGTCAGAGCTGAGACTAAAGCTGATAAAATCAGTCTAAACTCAGCCACAGCAGTGTTAAATGTCCGCAGTCTGTAAAACCTCTGAAAAAATCAGCTCAGAAAGACTCACTTTTTAGAAATCTCCTGAAACAGGCTGCTGGGCAAAGGTCGGTGTCGCTTAAACTCTTCCAGGTAGTTGAAATCACCTTTCAGAATGATCTTTTGAAACAGAATCTCCGCCCAGTCTGGGCTGTAGTCGTATGCTTCAGCTAACACAAACGCCTGCCAACCGCACACAAACAAACACTTTCACAGGTCAGCGGATACGCCGATAACGTCGCTCCGAGAACAAAGAAATGCAGCAGCATGTTTCCATTCTGTAAATGTCACCGTCTATAATAACTCCCATTTTACATCCCTGCTAAACATTTGTGTCAATATTAATGCAACGGTTCAAACAAAAAATGTGATTGTAAATGTTTTCATAACACAGTCATTGAGTGTTGCTGTTTGAGGTAATACCTGGTAACAGCGCGGTAAAGACACAATAGCGCTCTGGAGTTCAGCTGCTCTCAGGTTAATGACACGATGATCCTGTCCCTGAGTCAAGACATGCAGCTGCAGGGTCACAAGTTTGGCCATTTTCACACATTTAACAGCCTGACGCACACATGAGTCCTGAACACGAACGCACAAAACACACACACACACACACACACACACACACACACAGAAACACACACAATGAGATCAGATATGTTTAAAAACTACACTCCCTATAATTATTAAAGCAACAAATGAAACTGACTGATCATTCACAGTAACACCAGGAACATGTCTTGCATTATAAAAATGAATGAATGTATGATTGTTAATGATTTCCTGTTGACTTTTGAGTGGAAGTTGAATCCACAGGAAATACCTTTGAGTAGCTCTCAGCTGCGTCTTTGAGTAATGTCAGAACCTTCATTAAAGTGCTCTTCAAATCTTCAGTGATCGCTGTTCTCACAACCACAGAAACATCAATAACATTTCAGAGAAAAACACAAGCTTTATTCTTCCAATTATATTAAAATCATATTCAAGAAAAATGACCTTTAACCTCTCGCCTTCGTTTTAGAAGTTACAGAATGAATTTCTTTCTATGGATGTTAAATCTAAAGTGTTAAATCAGGCCTGTCTCACCCCACGGCTGCGATTCTATGATTTTGAGTTGCGTCCGTGCGGCCGCCTCGTGGTTCTCCCCGATCTCTCGACACATGCTGAAACACAGAGCGACCATGTTGTGTTTCTCACTGTCTCCAGGCAGACAGCGCTTGATGTAATCCAGCAGAGCCGTCTTTAGACGCACGTTCTGGAAACACGCTGTGGGTCAGAAGGTACCGACAGACACGAGTCACTCAAACACGCAGTTCTGGCTCAGCTATAGCTCACCGATTCCACCTTCTTTCTCAACAGCATCTCAAATCGATGGTTCTGATGTAGCAGGTCAAAGATGTAGGTCATGTCGTTGTAGCGGCCGATACCTGTGAGCAGACGCACCTGTAGAAACAGAGAAATGCATGTGAAGTTTCTGTCTTTGGGAGATCTGACATCTGATGAGTATGTTAGTGGTGATGTCACTGACCAGCAGACCGTAGCCTTCACCGTGAGCCAGATGTGTGTGACTCAGGTGTCTGGCCGCCTGCAGGACCCTCACAATACCCTCCATGTTACAGGTGAGACTGAAGCAGTCGTGAGCCAGAATCAAGATCTCAACAGCTACAGAAACACACAGAATTAATCTCAGTGCGACTACATTCAGGTTTCACTCCACCAGAGGATTGTGGGTAACAGAGATTAGCCTCACTGCAGCTCAGCTCTGACAGAGGAACTGTGGAGATCATCTCCAGAAGTTTGCTTCCCACCAGGTTTGGATCTCCACACAGTTTGGCCAACTGAATAAACTCCTCTCGGCTGTCCACAGGGCCGTACACCAGACGCTCTCCTGAACACAAACATTTCATGATATTTAAAAAGTGCTCAGACTGTCCAGCATGTCTAAACATTGAAAACGTAAACACAGCATGCAGCATTCATTAACGCTAATTTAATCACTCAGTTCAGACAATAATATATAATAGTGATAAACCCTCAGAAACAGGAAGTGATTCTTCACCTGTCTCACTCCTCTGAGAGGAGCTGAGCAGACCGTCCACCACAGCGGAGGACATAAGCTGAGCCACGACCTCTGACCCCAGACACTGAACACTGATGAATGCCTGAGCCTTCCTAAAGCGATCAGACTGCTGAGACAGAAGAACCTTCCGTAGAACCGCCTCAGGTTCCTCAGATGAGATCTCAGCGTATGAGCATTGGAGCTCCTGAAGACAACAGAGAACCTCAATAAAACCACCATCGCTCATGTTGCACATACAGTGACATCTTCAAACATCATCTGGAGATCTTCACCTTTGAAAGCTCATAGAGGCTGAGAACCTGCTTGCAGTAACTCTTGCCATGACTGCACTGATCCACCAGCTGTTTGAGCTGCAGCAGAACCTGATCTTCAGGAGCCGAGACCACCACAAACGACGACAGGCTGCTCATGCTGGGAGCTAAAACAGAGATTTCACAGGTCCACCTTTAATATCCATCCAAAACAGCCGTTTATAAAAATATTATATAAAAATATAATGTAATATAAAATGCAACAGCCAACAGTTTAATCATCTCTTACATGTTGGCAAACTCCGCCTTGATTCTCCATCTGGGCTGTGAAGCTCCTGCAGTCCAGACTGAAGCTCTCCACACGCCAATCCACGACACCTCAAAACCAGCCAAACGTCTCTGTGGAACAACCCAAAATACCGACACACGCGACTTGCTTCGTTCACGGCCCCCTCGTCCAGCAGCTGACCAATGAGAGCACTCAGGGCCTTACGGTCACGTTCCGGCAGCATGCAGTCGTCTTCACTCACTGGAAGACCCTCCAGACTCAAGTGTGTCTGGTCATTAAGGGCAGCCATCTTAGAAAAGGAAAATTCCTTCAGGAGGTTTTCGAAGGAATCTTCTGAGAGTGCAGAAGGTGCAAACAGACTCTCCTGTTCTAGCGCTGTGTGGAGCACCAACCATCGGGTACGGTATTCCCACTGACATTTCTCCAGCTGGGCCAGACGCAGGACGGGAGGCGGAGACTCGCGGCAGGCCAGCCAATGACCAGCCAGGCCCAGCAGGAGACAGCGTTCCTGCAGCTGAATCATCTCCGAGTCTGACTGCAGAGGTTCCTGATGAAGAAAAACCTTGTAAGAAACACTGAGAAGGAAGTTTGTGTGACACTTTAGGAGTTCATCAAAAAAATAAAGCCTCAGCCTGTAAGACCTTAACAATCACCTCAGCCTGAGACAGAAAGAAACGACAGGCCGCCTCTGTATTGACAGCATCCAGCACCTTCAGCTGCTGGTGACACCTCCTCCAAAACAGCAGACGGGTCTCCTGACGCTCCCACTGCCGCTTGGCTTTGAGAGCAGACAGATCTCGCTGGAGCTGAGAGACACACAACATTTCACAGTTTGCTGTTAGTTGTCTGGTGAAAGATCTGTTATTGATCATTTCAATTGATCAGTTTGCATTTAAAGGCTGTTTCACCTTGAAAGCATTTTATTTTCTCCACTAAGTTCACTCATAATGCAACTCAATTACACACATTTGTCTCATTATATTATGGATATTTGATCTGAAGATCACATACCTCGTTTATAATCAGGCAATCGATGGGCAGCTCAGCTAACTGCGCAACTTTCCTAGCATGTGTGAACAGCCCCATCTCCTGAAGCTGCTCCGTCATTCTCCTGCACTCCCTCTGCAGGCCAGAGCTGGAATAGTCCTCCAGCAGACACGGGGAGAGAGAGACGGGCGTTTCTGACAGCACCTGACTCAACTGACTGAGCTTTTTAAAGTCAGGACCTGAAGAAACCAGACCAGAGAAAGTAACAACAGAAGATAATCACACGTGAGTTAATGTCTTCACTAACCGTTAGATTTGAGCAGTCGCTCCATGTCCACCAGCAGCTGCAGGAGACGCCTGAGTTCATACTGAGTTCTGCTCTGCTTCAGAAGAACCAGCAGAAGAACCGACGCCTGAGACTCAACCCACTGGACCGGCAGAACATCACAACTCAAAACCACACTACTGCTCCGCAACTGGAGAGAGAGACAAAGAAACAACTGGGCATGTGGATGGTAAATCACTTCAACATTATCGTGTCAGTTTTTAATCTGCATGAGTCCTTGTGTGTGACGCACTCAATTCATCTCATAGTTTTGGAGTTCCTAGCAAGGCCACAATATTCATGGCATTAATGCACATGACCCTCACAGTCACACGCCACCACAAAATAAATATTAAACGTATTCACCACAGAGCTCATAAAGGAACGTTTAACCCAGAAATTCTTCCCATCATTTAATCATGTTCATGTCATTCCAAACATGTCTGCTCCTCAGAATAAAAAGTCCTACAGGTTTAGAATGACATGAAGGCGAGTAAATGATGTTTTGCTTGGATATCTTTAAAGCTTCAGTTATACACTCACACAACAGCTCTGACTGGAGTTACAGAGGAAATTTCCTTACGTTGAGCAAACTTTTCTGGAAGCTCAGCAGTTTGTCTTTGGCTCTCTGATAATCTTTGTAGTCGAAACAGAGTTCAAACATGTTTAACATGTAAATCAGTGGAGACTCCTGTTGGAGATCAGAGATGATCAGACACACCTCAATGAAACAGCTACAATATTGAGATGGATTATGTTATATAATAATAATAATTATGATGTTGAAGACGGATTATGAGCTCAGGAAACTTCTCACCCTCTGAAACAGCTGGAAGCCACGAATCAGAGGCCTGATGTTGCTCTGGTGAAGGAGGGTCTTCCACAGGACGGACAGGTCGTGGAGGTTCCACACGTGATGGCTGGGGTTCTCACTGATGTGAACTGTTGCTTCCTCAAAGATCTGGTCATCTACAGATGTCAGTATCCACACACAGAGACACTGGAGAAGTTCTGCACCCTGGACATCAAATTACACACACAACATCAAACCGGCTCACAATCAGACGTCTGCTTCAGCAAGTCCTACATCTACAAACCTGATGACAGGCGGCCAGCACAGAGAGACCAGGACTGCGCAGACGGACAGCTGCAGACAGCAGGTATCTCCAGGGATTAACTTTCTCTTGGCTCCAGAGGAGAAGCTGAAACACTTCTCTGGAGGTTTCTGGGTTCTCGGTTCTGACCACAGCTCCCCGCTCAGTCTCATCAGAGTTTAACAGCTGAAGATCTTGAAATGCCAGAGAAATATGAGTCTGCAGAGCTGGAGTGAAGCTGGCTGCCAGAGACCTCACCTGCACAACCATCAAAACAAGCAGCAGACACTAGCTGAGCAATAATCTCTGTTAGCCGAGCAGAAACTCTTTAATTTAAACCCTGTTACAGAAAACACCAGATGAGGAAGTTTGAGGTTGTTTATAATCATATATCCATTAATAACCACCACAGCACAGAAGCAAACACCTGTTGGGGAGGGTAACTGTGCAGTTGCACAAACAACAGGAAGTGGATCCACTGTCCATCACTTGCACAGTCCTGTGGGTAGGCGGAGCTAAGAGGAAGTGCATGGAGGTGACAAAATTTGACAGGAAGTGCCCACTCCTGCCCCGCCTCATACGACGACCTGACACACACAACAGATCATACAAACTCAATCCATCTTTCCATACAATCTGCTTCCTCATTTTTAAATTTAACTTAACCTCAACTTGATGCAGTAATTTAAAAAACTGACCGGCTGATGCCTTTGTTCTCCAAACCGTCTCTGACTGCTGCCTCCAGGTGGACCAGCAGCTCCTCAGCCGTCTGCTTCTCTGAGGAAAGCAGCTTACCAGCCTTCTCCACTGCAACGGCACCACACATTCAAACAGTGAGACGCCACACACTCCAGCCACGTATGAATCAAACACACGTCACGTTGTGTCTTACAGAGCGTCTGGCGGACAGAGGCTTCTCCTGCACCCTCGCTCTTCTGACTCCACAGCTTGAGGATGAGGTTGAGGGATTTTAGGTCCACCCTCAGCTTTAGGCTACACACACCCAGCAGCTCACAGAAACACACACACGCGGCGGTCACACAGGACACACTGAAGTTCACCAGCGCTAAAGACAACACCTGCTGCACAGCCACGCTCAACCTGAGGAGAAACATCAGCCTGTGTTTCTGATGTTCTGATGGCATGTAGAAGCTCTTCAACTGTCACAAGGTTTTAAGACTGAATAAAGTCTATCTGCAGTTGTGCACAGCGACTTAATGTGTGTGATGTTCTCCACATTCGTCTGAACTCACAAAGATGATTCACACATGCAGCATCAGCCGCTGTTTTAAATCAGATCATTAAACAACAACTGCAGTCTGTCTTCAGCTTGATGAAATGAGTCTAAATAGAAGACAAAAGCACCGGAGCCCTTGATGAAAATTCACTGGTAGGTGGAACTTATGTGGAGATACAGTGTTACCATGGTTACCCTGTAAACCAAACAGGGCTGCACTTATAAACATGAATTCATTACGCATGAGGTGGGACGCTGACCTGTGTCCAAACACAGAATGTGGCTGATCATCTGTAGTTTCAGAAGTGTGTGTGATATGCTGTATGGAGTGCGTTTTACTCACTGGAGCTTCACATTACTGCAGTTAAGAAGATGTCGAGTGAGAAACAGCCCGTAGGCAAACGCCGGCCGGCCGTGACTCAGGTAATACAGAAAATCCAGATTCTCGGTGACGGCGTATCTGCTGACCAGAGGACAGCTGGAGAAATGAGGTAAATCACCAGACGTTTCTGCACAATAACACACCACAAATCCATCATAACTCACATCATCTCAGAATCAGACCTGACCGTACTTCTGTGACACGTAAACCTGCCGCTGTTACCTGCTGCGTTTGCTGCCTGCCAACCGAAGAGTTTAGAGGAATCCAATGGCTGCAAAGACTGCAAACACACACACAGTTACACACAAACAAACACACACACACAAGCATAAAATAAATAGAGTCCATTCTGAAAATCTTTTAACCCTGTGAAAATATAATAATCACCAACATCTTAAGCCAAGAAACAACTGCTGAAAAATGAAAGGTGGCAGAGAACAAATGAAAGTGTGAATACCTGCATGAGGTGATAGAGGGACACATCACAGACGGAGGCCCCGCGGGGGCCAGCCTGAGGGAAAAGGGCCGTTTTGAGTTTGGGATACGTGCTCAGGGCCATTCTTAACAACTGAGGGTCCACTCTGCTCAAAGGGTCGTGACCCTTCAGCCCCTCACGCACCGCCTGCAGCCGGAGACAATGCAAAACATCAGCTCAACAATGACTGACGGGTGAGTGTTTGACTGTATGTGAGCTGTTGATTCTGACCTGCTGAATGCCACCCGCTCTGAACATGATGGTTGATAGGGCGAGCAGACTGTGCCCCTCCAGTAACATGCTGCTAATGCTGACCTGAGTCCCCGGCAGCAGGACCTGAGCGGCGGTCAGGCTGGCCTGGAACACCTGCTCCGGGTCTGAACACAAACACAATGTGACTGATCCTGACAGAAGCCACAACCCTTATAGATTAGAGATCTTATAACAGCTACTGTATTTCTACACTGTGAATGAACCTTTGATGTCTCTGGTGATGGTCTGTAATTTCAGCATCATCTCAAACCAGGGAAAACTTTCCAACAGATTCCTGTCAGCCAGAACAGAACAATTCCCTGGAGTTAACCTGAGGAGAAAAACATCGCTCAGAAACTCTCATACAGACTCACAGACTCCAAAATCACTTTCAGTTTATATCAGGCATCCCAAACTTTTAAAGCCATCTTATATCAACGTATTAAAGGATGTATTTTGTTTTATAAGAACAACAACTTATTAATTAAACACCGAAACAAATTAAACATTGGGCAAGAACAGAGCGGCAGAGGGTGAGATGGCACTCATTTATTATAACAGAGCTCATTTGGTAGCGCAGCAGCACAGGGTCTGGGCTGATGTTCGCACCTGTGGTGCTGCAGGTAAGTGTACAGCAGGTACTGCAGGCTGTTCTCCAGACAGAGCAGAATGAAGCGCTGATGAAACTCTTGGAAGCCGCTCCCATCCCGCATCACTCCTCCAGCCTGACCCAGTCGCCATAGCAACTGCTCAAAGTCATCCATTTCTGATTGGACAAACAACCCCTGCCTGGAAACAAACAGGAAGGAAATATTATTAATTATTTCATTTACAAGAAAACACGACTTCCTGGCAAATTGCTTTCTGAGTACAGAGCCCATGTCCTTCAGCAGATTTGTTTTCTGTGTCGTGTGACAGAAGAGCATTGTCAGAGGCTCTCACCGAGCCAGCAGGTCCAGGATCTGGTGCCGCAGGTATTGACCACAGCGACTGCTGCTGTCGACAGTGTGTGCGCTCAGCTCCGGCCAGCGGGGGGCAGCAGTGCTCTCTGCATCTGCTGCGGTCATACTGCACACCCACGCCCTGACACTGGCCGAGTCGTGCAGAGAGGTGAGGTACGACCACAGCGCCACAGAATCAACTGAACCCAGAGCTACAACAACATCCAGTCAGATGAAGCTCAACAAAACTCACAACTCACAGAGAAAATAAAACACAATCATCTATTTCAATACAGTTTTCACTTGAATAATGTATAATTATACATGTATAATATCCTGTTCATATAAATTGTGTGAGGAGTCTGAAACTCACGGATCTCCTGCAGTCTAGACAGCAGGATTGATCTCTGTGTGTTTGTGTTCCAGTATCTGATCCAGTCCAGGCGCAAAGAATCCAGTAAAGACCTGCAGGAGGATGAATCCGCTTCCTGTCCGATCTCCTCCAGCACTCTTCTGCTCTCTGGATCGGACCGGGTAATCTGCAGAACCCTGGACAGAAATAACAAGAGCAACAAATCAAAACAGCATCAAAAATGGAAAAAGGGGCAAAAGAGTCGGTGTGTGAATCACCTGCCGCCGTCCAAACGGCTGGAGACCCTCACTGCAGGTGTGGAGCACAACCTCTGGATGGTGTTAATGAACTCCACCTGCTGTAGTTCCCCCTCCGACAGATACTTCTGCTTCTGTAGCTCCTCCACCTGAGAACATCAGCCCTCATCATCATGTCATTATTCACACAAATGAAAACACTGAGTGTCAGGAATGTAAATGTTATTCATCTTTCTGACAGCGAGATATTTTGTTTTCCAGCTCACCACAAAGAGTCTAAGGTCACCGTCAGGAGTGAAAACACAGATTCTGTGCAGCTGCTCCTTCACATTAAAGCCCTGAAACACACAGATGGACGTTTACGGCTCATGTCGTGATCTCTGTGATGCTGGGACGTGTGGCTGCGTACCATGTTTGTGAGCAGCGTCTCGGCTCGCTGCAGGTCTCTGTGAGTGAGGCAGGTGAAGACACATTGCAGTCCCGTCTGCCTGATGTCCTCCAGACGGCATTCAACAGAACCGTGTCTGCGCAGGTAAGCCTGCGCATGTGGAATCTGTCTGCTGAATACAGCACGCTCAACAACTTCCTGAAACAAACACACAAACGGAACCAAACAACATTAATCCTTATAACAAAACGAGAATAAATGTCTTTCATAAAAATCACTTTGTGTTTGAAAAAACCTCTATATGCTTCAAATGGTATTTCAACTTATGAACTAACAGCAGACCAGTAAGATGCAAGTACAGTCAGATGAGAAAATGTGTAGATGGGAGTGATCTGGTTTCACTGCAGTGTGACGGTGCAGATGGGAGTGATCTGGTGTAAATGTTGTTTAATTGTGTCTGACCTCATCAGACAGCGACTGCCACTCCTGCTCTGTGGCTGTATTACACGGTGTGCTGTGAGGGCTCGTGGGGTCTGGAGTGTCTCCCCCTTCTGGCCATGGAAATTTCTTCATGTAAGCCCGGAGGTCAGAGATGTAGCCGTCTAAAATTCGCACACACTCCTGCAGGTGGGCATCCAGATCTAAAGAACAGAGAAGAGGCAGAACTTCAGGAATGATGTGGCTTTAACATCTGCAGGTGTGATCGTGTATTTACCGTTTGTGCTGGTGAGGAGGACTCTGGACTGTGTGTTGAGGAAGGTCAGTGTGATACTCAGTAACTGTTCACAGAACTGTTGAGCATCTGTGTGTGTGTCACGAATGGCAGACTGCAGCAGATCCAAAGCCGGACACAGGGCACAAATATCTGACACACACACACACATTAAAATCTCTCTACAGCTGTGACTCCAGTAATATTAAAACAACTTACACAATAATCTTACACAATAATACACACATCATTACATATATATGTTTTAATGATCTTTTCAAAAGGTTTTTCTTGTTCTTCAGGCAAAATCAGCCAATGAGGATCCGATTTAGTGGTGGTGGTAATGAGAGAGACTGATGGGGGGTGGTCTGTTATGAAGGAGGTCTGTTACAAAGGTGGTCTGTTATGAGAAGATCTGAGTGAATATGACATCTTACTCCTTAGCTGGGTTTGACTCGAGACCGTCTGATCGGATGGAACAAACCCAGACGCGGGACTCAAGATGTTCTCTTTACTCTTTAGAAAGAAATCAACAGTGTCCAGCTGATGGTTCTTCAGTCCAGCCTGGAATCAGTCCCAGAAAAATAATCCAAATGATGAATTATCAACCATCACTGTAATCAGATGAACTGTCACATGTCTCATTCATTACAGTCACTCAAACCCAACACCTCAGTTTTAACATGATGACTCTGATGTTTGCATCAATCATGTTTATGAAGTGTGTGTGTGTGTCTGTGTGTGTGTGGTGTACCTGCAGGGCGTGAATAGGGATTGAACAGCGCCCCCATGTGTTTTGATGACAGAGTGAGTCAACTGTACCAGCAGTACCAAAAACCATCAGTCTGTTTAACAATTCCTCCTGAGTGACACAGAACAGAACCACAGACAGACCAGACCCTAAGAAACGAACAAACACACACATATGATGGAATGAAAATGTCTTCATCAGATATATTACAGCTAAATAAAATATTAATTGATAGGCATTAATGTAGTCAGTATAGAAAACCGATAATAAACTACAGAAACTCATTTCACCCTTCAGTAAGAGACACAGGTGTTCCTCAGGTGAGCACTGGACAGGTACAGCAGGTGTTTCTGTGCGCTGGTATGTCACACTTTCACCCTCCAGGTCCCAGTAAGCCAGAACTGTGTTACTGTTTCCAGGGGCAACAAACGTGACCACCGCAGAGAACTCGGACACGGTCAGCACTGCTGCAGTCACACTCTCAGGCACTTTAAAACACATCACAGCACCCCCTGTCTTCACGGAGGGCTGGGAGAGTTTGGCAGTGGCAGCCGCCCGGCGACACTCAGTGAGGGGGAAATCCCTGTACCAGGGTAATCTGTGTGCCGGGCGGTCCGGGGCTTTACAACAGTCGTACATCAAAGACAGACGTGACTCCCATGACCTAGAAACAGTCACAGCCTGAAAACTTCATATCCTTTAACAATAATGTAAGAATACATTTGATAACTTTGTCAATTTCCACTAGTACAATTGCTAAAAATGGAACACGGTGCTCAGAGTATGTTCAGTAAATCCAGTATCTGATAGATGCTCATGCACAGAACTCACACACAGCATGTTCCAGTCATCTTGTTGATTTTTACCTGTCTGTTTGGATCTGTGTGTCCAGTACCAACAGACTGTGGGTGGAGCTTGAAAGACTGTCGTGATCCCATGATTCCACAGGCCTTAGAAACGGCCGACGGGGGGCCGCGTGGCAACACAGGTGGTCTGGAAACATCCTTTAGGACAAAAAAAACAGAAGAAACAGGTAGATATAAAGATGATTAAATGATAAAACAGCAGTGACAATCAAATTTCTCAGAGTAATGTGTCCTGATGAATCAAACAGCAGAAAAATGTGTTTTGAAAGTAATCAGGTTTGATTTCATGTTGAGTTTAAGTATGAGAAAATTCATTCATGTACCGGAAGTAATCGTTTAGGTCAACGGCTAGGGCTTGATTCTGACAGGAGACAATCACTGCTGTGCTGAGGTCACGCGAGATCTGGAGAAGACAGAAGGATACGAGTGGAGAAAAGTCTGCATCTCTTTGCCCTGCACCACAGTACAACAGAAAATCCACAGTGGCCATCAGTTTCCCGTCAGTGCTGTCAAACACATCTGACACACAAGTTAAAGAAGCAGAACTGAGCAGTTTAACATTATAAATGATGAGATGGAAACAATGTCAGTCACTAAACTGGTATACTGTTGATTCCACATCACATATGTCACACAGTAAACATCACAGTAATAATCACAATATCACAATCACAATAATCATCAACATCCAAATGTGTGTCTTAATTGAATGTTTTTTTTATTTCTTTACTGAAGTATCTCTGCAGGAAGCTGTTCATCTGAACATCTCTCATGCAGAACCTCCTAATATCTTCAGCTCTGTGAAGGATACAGGTGAGTCCAGAACTCAGCAGAACAAACAGAAGCCCGCGGCAGAGGTGACAGTCCACACACACGTCCTGCATCTGAGGGGGGAAACCGAGCCGACAGCTGGACAGAGTCTGCAGGTGCGAGAGCTCCTCTGTCCACCTGACGTGCAGCAGAACACACGCGTTCACCAGCAGAACACAGCTGCCGTCTCTGAAGGACAGAGGCTTCACGGCCCTCAGCTCTGCTGTGTCTGCAGAGGTGTTTAGAAACAGATCTTAAATACTGACAGTTTTCGTGCTGTAATTCATCATTCGTGAGGTTTGGTGTATTCTCACCTGACTGCGTGTCTCTGACAGACTGCAGCAGAGAGTCTGAGGGGGTCTCACACACAAGGGTCACGTGGTGATGTGGATCCATCTCATACAGTCTGAGGCTACACTGAGCGTCCACGGCCAGCAGACGTGCTCTGTCACACCGGTGGCTGTGCTCTGACAGATCCTCCCAACAGAAACTAAAGACCAGAGATCAAGTACAGCATGACACTCACAGCAAAACTGATATGCCCGGACACAACTGCTCATTTCCACACTTCAGTATAACAGTCAATTCATAAAGCCTGTGTCGATTACATGCAGATTAAGCACGAAAGACTCACTGTGTGTATGTCTCGTTCAGTTTGTGCGCTTCTGAGCTGCTGTCACAGATGGTTTTAATAGTCAGTTCCCCTTCATTGTCTGAACAGCAGATCACTGCTCGGCCTTTGGCCAGTCTGATCTTCTCCACACCTCCACACAAACCCTCATCCCGCGGGAGCAAACGCACCTCCAGCGCGCGCTGAGCTCCAACATCGGACCCGCCCTTCATCTCAACACGCAGACGAGGAAGTGATCGTTCATCCGCATACACATCAATCCATGTCCTGCACACGGTTACAGCACCGGGCGATCAGCGAACAGCTCGTGAAAACATCGTTTCAAAGGCCGAAGCTGAAGCGCACAAACCCGCACAGCTGCTCGTCACGTGTGAACCATGTGATCACCCACCGCGCAGACATCATCAATCACACACAGAGCTGCTCAAACGGCCAGATAAACTCCTGAGAAGCTCTTGATATTCAAACTACACGTATAATCCAAATGTTATGAGATTTTTTAAGAAAAGCCATCATCACATTTAGGCATAAAGAAAAAGTCATTACGTCCTTAGACATCGATGCACTCGACAGTTGATTGCTCGTGCGCGGGTGGCGGAAGCGTGAGGCGCATGCGCGTGTCAGTGATGGACCGGACAGGGTCATGGATCTTCTGTCCGGGCTGTTGAACCGAGTCTGGCCGCTGGCGAATGACACAAGGAGGAGAAAGATGGAGGAAAAAGCTTTGGAAGTCTATGGTATGAGTGACATTACAAACACTTACCGCAGCTTACGGCACCCGTGATGACTGACGTCACACATGAGAAATGACACCACGGTAGCGTTTCATATACATGTCATTATAATGTATTAGCCGCCGTTACCACAGATGAAGGTAAAAGTACAATGAAGTATCTTACAGCGACAGATCTCACGGAAGCACATTTACAGGCGCTGTGTGATGACGTGTGAACTCTTGTCGCAGATGTGATTCGAACCATCCGTGATCCAGAGAAGCCCAACACTCTGGAGGAGCTGGACGTGGTGACGGAGAAGTGTGTTGAGCTGCAGGAACTGGGGGACGACGAATATCTGATCATCATCAAGTTTTCTCCAACTGTACCACACTGTTCTCTGGCCACCCTGATAGGTGTGTG
>JBAJNP010003345.1:15614-40323 GCA_036877545.1 Yasuhikotakia modesta
TGTGTGTGTGTGATACTGTAGATGAATGCCTCTGTGCACAATGGCGTGTGACTGTCCGCATGTTAATTATAACCTTTAACAACAAACCTTGTGAACAAATATCAACACATAAGAACATTCAGTGAACATGCAGAGTTTGTGTCAAATCAAACTATTTTATGAGTTCTAATGCAGCAAAACTCCCATCCAATGGAAATTCAGCTGCTGCTGTTGTTGAGAGACGGATGAAGCTACACTCCTCCTGAGTGGATCAGTCACATGATTGTTTCTGTGTCTGCAGGTCTCTGTCTGCAGGTGAAACTGCAGCGCTGTCTGCCCTTCAGACACAAGGTACAGCACCACTGTTAAACACACAAGCGCTTGTTGTTCAGTCTCTGGGTTTGAGATGTCCTTTGATATTCCGGGTGTTGGATTATTTTTAGTTGCCATGGCGTCTCCTGTGTGATGTAGTTTTTAATGAGACGTCACATTGATTAAAGGCTGTTAAATGAAAGAGTCTTACAGCTCAACCCTTTCCTCTCGCTGATGTTCTGAGTCTCTCTCTCGGTTTGTTGCATGGCCTCTGATCTTCTCTTACAGCTGGAGGTTTACATAACAGAGGGCACACACTCAACTGAAGAGGACAGTGAGTTTTTATTACAGCAGTTTGTCTCGTGTTGCTTAACATTAGTAACATCAGTAGTTAAACTGATGGTAATATCTGCAGCGTTGCTGGTAACATGTGACCTGTCGTGTCGGTTTGTCAAATGAATCTGTTTTTGTCTCTTCAACGGTCTCCTGTGTTTTTTCTTCTCACAGTTAACAAACAGATCAATGATAAGGAGCGAGTGGCAGCCGCCATGGAGAACCCAAACCTGAGAGAGATTGTGGAACAGTGTGTGACAGAACCAGATGATTGAACACACACGCGCACACACACACAGTGAGTCTCAGGAAACCTGTCTAGTTCAGGCCCAGCCCACATTTCTCCAAATGAAAACAATAATAATAATTGTATTTTGTTAAAATAAACAAACTGACAGCCTCTGTGATAAATGACACAAAGTAATGAGAATTATCAGTGTGATATGAATACAACACAGTCATTTCATGAAAATGTTTCTTTTAAAGCCACATCAGAACAGTTATGAGACCAAACATTATTTCCTGTGTTTTAATTGTCTGGGAAATGTGACCTGTGTTTCCTAACCTGTAAATATCAGACAGGAAACAGAATTAAGATCTGTCACTTAATTCAGAGTTTCATTCATGTTTTCTGTCAGTTAAAAAACAGCTTCCTGTCAAACTTTCTGTCTGCGGTCTAGGAGAAAAAACGAAATGTTTCTTGAATGTCTTGTGGACATTTAAGTTCCTGCACTGTCAGCTTCATATAAAATCTGTGATACAAGTTTGTGTGTTGAAATCAACTACTTTTGAGCTTTCCAGGCTGATATAATGCAGATGAGTTTGTAAATAACTTGATTTTGTAAGTTTATATTTGTAGAACTTGGAATCTTACAAATAAAAATCTTCACATTGACTTAATGATGTTTTAAATGTTGTTTGATTGTCATGGTCCATAACTTTCCTCTGTTGAAGTGTGTGTGTGTGTGTGTGTGTGTGTGTGTGTGTGTGCGCTGAACGTGATCTAGTTCATGACAGACTTTTATCGTCGCATATTGTTAATAATTTACATGTTCTTTAAAATAATCATGAAACATTAAATTATGATTACATTCATTTAGACACATGGCCAACTGCAGCAAACAGTTCTACATGAGAATATTAGTGATAATACATACAATTATTTTAATAATGTAATATATTTTTAAACTCAAATGCAGATGATGTTTGTTTGAATGCATAAATAACATTCTTGAATAATTAATTTGAGGTCAGTGGGATATTATGGGTTTACTGGAAGAAGAACCAGATTTGATCCAGTAAAATGATCATAAGAACATAAAACATCCTCTCAGGAAACTAAACTATGTACAAATGAACTGTAAATGAAACTGCACTCACCTCCCCTAACAACAGCAGGACATAGCAACAGAACAGCAGTAGCCACACCCCCTGCAGGTCACAGTTAATGAACGCTGAACACAGAGAAACATTATCACACTGTAATAAACACTAATGCTACAGGCTGCTGTTAACATTACTGCCCCATTTTACAATTACTCAGTCATTCAGTCAGTCTGTATGTTTTAGACTGAACTGATTTCTGCTGTTCAGCATCTGTGTGGTATGAACGTCACACGACACTGAATGTTTGTGTCTATGAATATATTGAGTTTTCATTTATATCACTGTATGAAACACAGTCGGTGTGAAAACATTCATATTCCATTCAGGAAACTCCAGAAATCAGAAAATAATATTGTTTTTGAAATAAGTGGGAGTGTGTGAGGGAAATAAGGTCTCTCTCATGACTACATCTGAGGACAAACATTCACACTTTTGTTGTAAATGATAATCAGTCGTTGTGTTTGGAACATTCTGTGGAGCTCTTGTAAAATTATGATTTATGCTTCATTATGTTGGTGCGTTTGGTTTATGCTATCGCCGCTTTTAAGCTACAGTCTAATTTGCATAATTACTCAGTTACTGCAACACAGCATCATTTTTAAAGCAACAGTAAATCACAGCAACATGGCAACGGTTTGTTTCAGACAGTGACATCACAACGACCTTCATTAACCTGTTCTGTGCTGATTATTAGCTGTGACACATGCATACATACATATGAACATGGTCAACATCATATAATATCAGTTCAAATAAATGTTAAATGAAAGAACAAAAGTTTGTCTAAAACAACTTTCATTATTGCTCTGATGTCACTGAGCCTGTTAATGTTAACTTGTATTAACTAGTAGTCAAGCAGCTAGTAAGTTTAAGCTGTAGGATGTCAACAAACGCTGCTTTAGTTGCTTAATGTCTTTAGTTATTGGTTTACAGTAAATCTCAAGCTAATATTTGAATGAAATGCATGATCTGATGATTTAAACTGACCAGCACAGAAAAATTGTTGCTCTGAAATGAATTGTGTTTTTTCTCATGTATAATGCAGAGACCCTCGTAATGCTCATGTCCAGCGTCAAATCCCCTCTAATGAAATCACACACACACACACCCACCTGCACAACAGGTCCCTGTTTAATACACAACATCATTAACACAATAAAATATGTCACATTAACATGCATTTGAAGGTAAAACTCCTTCACATGCCAAAAACAACTACATCCAAACATCCGAGATACTGCTGCCATTTACTCTAAATAATCCCACAAAAACTCACAAATGTCACTGGAAATGTCATGTGTGAAATGACAGGGCTTCATTACAAACACAGCTAATGGCATCAGATGTGTGTGTGTGTGTGTGTGTGTGTGTGTGTGTGTGTGTGTGTGTGTGAAATCTCTGTAGATTTACTCATGCTATTGGCACAGGTGGTAAATTTGACTGACTAACAGGCCTCCAGCAGTTTGTGTCTGTGAATCTTATTGAAGTTTAGGGATTAAACCCTCCTCTCCTAAAATATAACCGATATTTTTGTGTATTTGTGTTTGTTCAGAAGGTTCTGACTGGAACATTCTCTGCAGGTTTAGCTTCTTACTCATACAGTCCCTGATTGTAGCTTCTGATTTCACATTCAGTTTGATTCTTGATACGTCTCCAGAAGTTTATTTTTCATTCATTATTTCATACATTTTTATCTGTCAGAGAAGAGACAGATTACAGCCAGACAAAAAATGGCGATTTGATATGAGACAGGAGCAAAAATATAACAGCATCATTTAAATCTATTGCAGACTAAGAAGAGAGCGACTAGTGAGGAACCGCTGTAACGCAGTGAGGAACAGCTGTAACGCAGTGAGGAACCGCTGTAACGCAGTGAGGAACAGCTGTAACGCAGTGAGGAACCGCTGTAACGCAGTGAGGAACCGCTGTAACGCAGTGAGGAACAGCTGTAATGCTTGATTCTGTTCACACTTGAGCTGAACCCAAGTTCTATATGAGCTTAAATCTGAATCCAATGAGTTGCGTTTGTCTTTAACTGCAGTACAGCAGAAATAGTTAGTATGCAAATCAAGTTACTGAATTCCAAAAAAACTGAACTTTTGTTGGCAAAATTATTTTCACAGTTGACAAAACAAACACAATTTGTGTAAAAAGCATTTATATAAATCAACGGTTAGTTAAAGCTTTTAATCACTGAAAACTGAAAGAATGCATGAAATGATGACTAAACCAGAGACTAAAAACATTAGATGGTCCTTCTTTAGGAGAAATGTTATTTAAGGATTAAAATGAGATTAGCTGAAATATGTCAGGTAAAGAGCAACAGATTGTAGATTGGACAGCATTATGTACATTGTAAACTCATCTGGGTTGGAATAAATGTAATTTAAATGTAATTTCTGTTATATAGACTTATGGTCATGCATAGCTGAAGTGTGTGTTGAGATTCTGAAATTGATGGAGATTTAAGATTTATGGGTCTTTTTCTAAAAGAGAAAAAGGTTGTAAAAGTTTGAAGTTCATCTTATATCTGAACTGAGAATCTTTCATCTGTGATTTTCTTATGTGCGACACACAGGAGGTGCTTCTTATGTGTTGTCATAGCAACACTGTATGATTGACAGCTCACCTGTGTGATCTGGGTTAAATGGTTGTACTGTGATTCTCTCTGGATAAAGACATTTTTCCTCATCATCGCGTCAGTTTTAATTTGATGTATTTTCTCATAATATCTCTATTTCATTCAGTACAAACATCCATATAAAAGCAGAAAGACTGGAGACGTGTATGCCATGGCAACAATTGTGATGCTAGCGTCAGTGATTATGGTCACCATGGTAACTAGGTTTCTGCATTTACATTTATTTTGGAGCCACAACATATAGAACATTCAAGTATGTACATGCATCAGAGGAAAAAATAAACTTAAAACAAGAACATCAACAATCTTTTAGAGGAGGAGGATACATCTGTGCACACATGAATTGTTTACAAGCATGAATTTAGAAAGTAATGTTGAGTTTAAAGTCACACTAACATGATGGTCATCTGAGCATGTATCATCACAGTTCATACTTGATACAGAAGGTCTGATATATCACCTGATATATCACAGTCACAGTCTCATAATCACAGTCCCACACAGAACACCACAGTCTCACAATCATAGTCCCACTGTAACTCCCAGAACCAAATTCACACCTACGTTCTGAAAGCACAGACGCTGTCAGAGGACAGACAGCAAACTGCATATATAACATCACAGCTTCTACTGCTGAATAAAACACAGGCTGAGATGTTTTAATGTGCCCTTAAGTGTCTGTCAACACCAGACACATTAATTAATTACACATAAACATCTACAGCAGAGACTTTTAAGCGACTAATAAGGTGAGGAAAACAAGGAAGCACAGCGCATTCTCAGCTCAATCTCAGCTCAATCTCATCTCTTTGTCAGCTCATTCCCTAATGTGATCTAATGAAGATTAGATCTAATGAAGAAACTATATGGAATAATTTGTTACTCTTCATAACAGATTCAAACAAACATGTGTTGGATTAATAATACAGTCAGTCCTGATTTTAAGCTGTCAGGAGGTCACAGAACATGAAAGAAGTGAAGTAAATGTTTCAGGCCTTCAATCGGTCTAATGGCTTTTAAAACGTCACTTTAGCTCCACAGAAACATCACAGAGATTCTTCAAGACAAGCTGAGCAAAAATGAGACACCAAATCCAACGGTTGCTAGGGCTGTGCAATGTGGTTGCTATGTGCACAGACAGTGGGATGTTTGGATCATGCGTCTCCTGTGAGATGAGTGTAGGTTCTGAAGGTATCAGTGCAGCTGTGACTGTTACTGCATGAAACAATGGAAACACATTCACAGCTTTCTGCAGTCTGGCTGCAGACACGCATCGGTTCCTGAGAAATCACACTGCTGCCTCATCACTGCCTTCATCTTCCTCTCAGATGTTTATTTTTAAAGTCATTTTATATTGTATTCCAAGTTATTTTTATTCCTTTTATTCATATTATTTCACCTTGCATTAAAAGGCAAGTTTAAAAGTCTTGTCAGTTTTGTGAGGACAGAATTTCTTACTGATGAAACATCAGTGAAGGTTCTCAGACCTAAAGCACAGCACAAAACCACATTTGTCCCCAAACTCCAGCAACAATATGTAAGAATCCAGATTAAAACTGACCAATGACATTTACCAGCGACTCAGAACAGCTGATAGGCAGTAATCTGTTCCGGACCCAAACACAGCGCGTCTTCTGAGATTAAGGCATTTTCAATCTAAGTGTTTAAAGAAACAGAAAAATGATGACCATCGTGCATCTGTTCACAAGTTGCTGTTGTCCAATCACAGTCAGACTTAATGTGTCCAGTCTTCAGTCACACACAGTCACACAAACACAATTTCACTCTTCCTAAAATCACAGACGTCGCTATAGGATCATTCTGAGCTAGTAAATACAGACAGAAATTTCATATCTGAGTTAAATCTCTCTTGCCAAAAATTCATCATTCATCACCTTCCTGTCGGCTGCAGGGAGAAACTTTTCTATTCCTTCTGACAACCAAAACCCATTTAAAAAAACCCTCAAATGTATAAAAATGTGTTGTGTAGCAGAACAACACACCGTTCTCTGGGTTATAAATACATGTACATATAAATCTGTATATCAGCTACTTAAACTTGAGTGTCTGGAAGGGAAAAGTTTTTGGCATTGAAATAGAGTTTGATGGGGAAGATCTCAGTCTGAGGTGAGATGTGTGTGTGTGCTTTCCTGTGAAACAGGAACTGCTTACAGGGCACAAACCCTGACACACACACTTCTGTGTTTCTGTTCTCATGACTGATGACAATACAAACAGACACACAAATCTCATTTTAACATTCTCCAGCAAAAAAACAAACGTTTCACTCTTTTCATTCCATAATGGTGATTTTTGTGCTTGACACTTGATAATAAGATACAGCAAATGTGTGTTTAATAATAAGAAAACACTAAAATAATTTTAACATCTACCTTCTCATACGACAACAAAAACACAGATCACCACAGACGACCACCATACATCACCACAGACCACCATACATCACCACAAACCACCACATATCACAACAGACCACCACACACCACAGACCACCACACATCACCACAGACCACCACACACCACAGACCACCACACATCACCACAGACCACCACACATCACCACAGACCACCACACACACACTCTCTGACAGGATAATTGTGTCTATAATCCTGCAGGACTCTGCTGCTCTGATATCACAAATAAATGAATAAATGGATTCTGCTGTCATTTGCTGTTTATAAAGCACAAACCACACACAGTGTCTCACTGTACAGTGAACACACTCCGTTTAAAAACTCACTGATTATAAACAGAGCTTTAGAGCACATTTCAGTAAGTGGGGTTATATAGTTGAGTAGTTTCAAACAATGCCTCTTTTATGGATCTCTTTATAAGAAATTGGCCTGACCAGGCGACATGAGTCCTGTCAAATCCCATAATTAGCACAGACAGCTGACAGCCATGGCCCATCTTACTCTGACAGCTCCAGTGTGTGTCTGCCGGTTCCACACGGACCGCTCCTCATGAGTGAACTTCATCAAATCTCCTCCATCCATCTGTGAATGCTCAGATCTCCCTCAGCTGCTCACGCCTGCTGTCTGCGTCTGCGCCTGCGTCGCTCCGAGATCAGCTGTGATAACTGATGAAGAGAGTCTTTTGTAACACTTTTGAGTATTAACATCATTTTAAAACTCTGACCTCTGTCTGAAGTCACATTGAAAATGATGAGAGTTTAACTGCTGAGATGTTATTTAAATAACTCTGGTATCATTCATGAGTCGCTCTGAACTCTTGCCAGCCAGCTTCAGTTTTAAAGTTCTGCTCCTATAATCATCTCCAGAAACTACAAAACTATGACAGCCACAGCTGAGGACAGACAACCACAAGAGACAAAACAATATTTACAGCACAATGATAAAAGCTGTTCCAGCTGAACAAACTAATAAATGCCAGAGCACAGCGTTAATAAAAGAGTGTTTGGTGTTCAGTGACAAACATCCACAGCCAGGATGAAAGCAAAAATGAAAAAAGTAAGAGAGAATGGAAGGTTTTACATAATTACAGCAACACTGAGGTGAATTCTCTGAGAATCCAATGCGTTCGACTTTCACCTCAAATCAAAGATTAACTCCTGAAAGCGTGCGATTAAGAATACATCAATTCCTTCTGAAGAACCCTCCACCATCTCAGCTCATTACCGGCACGCTGCAGCTCCAAACGCGCCGTCGTCTGCAGCATCATCGCATTTAAAACGCTTAACTGCAGGAAAGACTCCTGCCAGAGAGAAAACATCAAAGAGGAGGCTGGAAAATCACACAGGGCTGTTTCCATGCTTTCCATCTCTGAAGGACGGACACACGGATCAAAGCCGTATACAATTGAGCCCCACATGCCTTAAAAATACATGACTTCTGTACAGGAAAATAGAAATGATTTAATTCATGTTTTACTGTGTAATTCATGCTTGTGTTGATACACAGATTACAGACTGTAGAAATAGTTGAACTGTCATTAAAATAATGTTATGATAATGTTACTGTCAATACAATGTCAATAAAAAGAATTTGTTCCAAACAGGTTTTCTTTTCATTAAGCTAAATGAATTTTGTTCAACTCTAACTTTAAATCTAAAAACATGATAGTTCATTTGGTTATTATCCTGTGAGACAGAGGGAACACACATCAGCAAGCCAATGACATGTTTTTATTTAAAGTTAAAATAGAGTAGATTTTGAGTGTCAGCACAACTGCTTGTGTCAGCAAATCCTGACTGTCAAATCTGTGCTTAACTTCATCACATATCGAGGTCTGCTGGAGTCTGAACAGAGCTGTGGAGATTATTTCAACACTGAAAAATACATTACAACATACAACTACAAATAGATTGTGAGGTGGTGTCTGCAACTGCTGCTATGGCAACTGTAACCATTGATTCTGACCTACCTCTGGTCGTACTGTTGTGTGTTTATTCACTTTATTAAGTGCATTAAGTAATTGTGTGTGTGTGTGTGTGTGTGCAGGTGTGTGTGTGTGTTTAATTCATGTTTAATTGAGCAGCTCATGCAGTCAATCGTCTGCATCTAATGATGTTTATTAGCTAGTCCATCTGTTTCATCTTAAACTCTCATAAACAGGAAGTCAAACTGACACCTTTGAATGCGGTACGAAAACAAAAAACTCTTTTAATTGAATGAAAAACCACAATGAAATGAATCAGGCCCAATGTGACAGTTGTCAGGCAGATATTGGCTAGTTTGTTTCTGCTCTTTTGCAAGTGGTTTTGCGCAAACATGTTATCAGTACAGCTGGTGATGCTACGTTTGAATGGTGATAAACCTCACAGGTCAACCTCAGACTTTATCACATCAACACTGTTCAGAGGCTGAACACTGTATATAACACCATGACATTTACACTTATATGAGAGGCCAGAGCAGATATCTGACAGAGACACAGACGCCGTAGGTCTCTCAAAGGATGTCACTGTGCTGGCTTGTGTTTTAAACACGTACCTGCTACACAACACACACTCCTGACCAAAAAAATCCTGCCTCAGAGAAACACAATCACAATCATTCACCTTTGGGATGGGAATTAAACTTGACCATTACAAACTTAACATTTCAGGGGTTATTGTGAGGAAACTTGATCTTTATCCTCCACATGTTAGTACTTGTGTGTGTGCTGGTGGTTCAGTAAATCTCCCACAATGCACTGCAAGCACAACATCACCAACTCAACACTTTATTTACAAAGTTAGTATTTCAAACTTCTTTATGTCAAATGTTTTCTATTTCTGCAAGAAATAAATGTTCCCTCACCTTCAGAGTAGCTTGAAGAGTTTTGTCTGACATATTCAAACACACTAAACCAAACCTTTCAAACACCTGACAGAAACTCTGACAACAAACACACCATCAATCACAGACTCCGGTACTGAAGGAACTTCTGTGTGCTTTTCACAAACATCTACATTTTGACTAAGCTATCATTTTAGTCTCCACAGACTAAACACTGAAATAAAAAAAATAACTATTTCATAATGAAAATGATCCCTGAAGCATTGCAAACAAATACCAGAAAACAAATTGATTCTTAAAACTTTATTTTACTGGATTTAAATAGTTCTAATGTTTAAGAAAAGAGCATCTGAGATAGAGTCTAACATCATCATTAAAGACCAATGCTGATTGACTCCAGAGCGCAGCGGCAAGGAGGAGAAGCGTGAAGCTGTGCCTGCAAAGTCACAAACATCTTCTGACAGCTGTAGAACCTGCAGCATTCAGACATGAGATGAGCTGAAGGACGAGACGTTTCTCACGCTCACCAGCTGCATCCAGGCTGATGAATTCTGCAGAAATCTCCCTCCACACGTGACTGCAGCAGCAACACTTCTCATTTACTTTCAGTCTAATTTGATTTTCACTTCCTAAATCTAATCTAGTTTCAGTTTGGAAGTTTAGCACTAGACAGTTAATCTCCTGTGAGGTCTGCGCGCATCCGCCTCTCCTCTGATCCGATTCGGAGTCTCAATCAGATTAAAAGCGTGTTTGTCTGAGCAAAGCACATGTAAACAGGAGACACAGTGACGACTATTAGTGTAGATTGTTGTCATATTAGTGCATTAATTTGTTTTTCATGGGAAATCTGCGAGTTGTAACGAGAGACATTGATGTGGAAGAAACACTGACTGATGCACGAGAGAGAGAGAAACCATATTTGATTTGTCATTTCTGCGGTGTAATGGCACAGTGCTGTTCATGCAGAGATACATATGTGTAATATATTCAATATCTGATTTATAACGTTTGATTCATGGATCTCATATTTGCTCAGAGCCACAAAACATAAAGTCATATTAAATGGAATGTGAATGTATTTTATCTTCCAAATTTTTTTCTGTTTCGTTTAAAGACTGAACACTTTAAGAAACATATGATGAACATTTGTTTATACTCAGAGAAATCATTTTAATACGTGTTTTCTTAATAATATCTCATAATCAGCATATCTGTAGGAATCTCCAGAAAATTCATTTTTAAAAAGTGAGAGCTCGACTGTGAGCTCTGCATGTTTGAAGAGCTGTATGCAGAGCAACACACAGACAGGCAGAGAAACTACAAGCTCATTTCACGGTTGTCATTCAGCGCTCTGTAACTTGAAGAGCTGTTGCAGCTGAGTGTCGCAGCCACAGGTCTGCATTCACATGCCTGAAGTGTGTTATTCTGCAGCTGCAGGTCTGCATTCACATGCCTGAAGCGTGTTATTCTGCAGGTCTGCATTCACATGCCTGAAGTGTGTTATTCTGCAGGTCTGCATTCACATGCCTGAAGCGTGTTATTCTGCAGGTCTGCATTCATATGCCTGAAGTGTGTTATTGTGCAGCTGCAGGTCTGCATTCACATGCCTGAAGCATGTTACTCTGCAGCTCTGCATTCACATGCCTGAAGCGTTTTGTAATATGACTATGTTCATCAAGAGTCTATTAAAGATACTGGAGGTAAAATCCACTCTCTGATTCCAGAACTCCAAGAACTCTGTGACCTCCAGAGCTGCCAAACCATTAAGCTGAGGAACAGCAGAACAGATGGACCTTCTGCAAATGTTGCTTTACTGAAAGAACATTGACAAGTGGAATACCAACCCAATCAATGTGTGCTCACATTATGAAGCTACTGGACTCTTCATGGACATCAGGATGAGATTCTGAACTCAATAAACACACAACCTCACTTCTGAAACACTTCACTTCTAAATCATCTCATTATGTGTATCAAACTGTGTTCAGACTAACACTGGCCAACAGAGCTAAACAAACCATAAAACATGATAGTATTTATCTCTGCATGACGATGAATTCTAACTAGAAAGTCTTCTAGTCACGTTAAGTCTAAAATCCACCTCATCTTTCGACTTTTTCTGACAAGAGCTCGGCTCATTTCTCCAATCGCTCTGCTGCGAATCAAGCGTTGTGTCTGTCTATATAACGCCATCATTTCAACCCTGCAAGCGCTTTCAGAAGCAAAATCATTAGAAATATAGTGTTTGCCTTTAAAGTGACAGACATTATGTGAGTGAATGATGGAAGAATTTGACTGTGGTAGTTACTGTATCACTGCAGATGAATGGATGAATATTTAATGAACATTGGATATTAATGAGTGCTGTTAAAATGTTTAAGCCACTCATCCTTCCTGATTTATTGTAGTTGCGTATGATGTTTCACTTCATGAGGAACTCTTGAGATGGAAAGATCACACAGCTTTTTAACAATTCAAGCCAAAAGTGTGTGTGCGTGAGTGCGCGTGCTCGTGCGTGTGTGTGCGTGAGTGCGCGTGCATTACAAATGACAAAGATTTCATTTGTGAGCAAATTAACCAACATCACAAGCACAATAATGTCACATTCACCCACAATATAGTCATACCTTACACTAGTAAAGACAAATACATGTTTAATCGGTTAAAGTGTGTGTTATATGAAGTACCTGACAGCGCTGGAGGTTTAGGATGTTCTCCACATTAAGTCGCTTCTCATTCACTGAGACCTGACGGCTGGACGCGTTTATTCAACAACCTCGCGGACCGGGCGTCGCCATCTTTCTGCTGCGCGCTGTCACCATGGTAACAGCTGATCTTCACGACAGCGGGGAGAAGGTCTCGCTCGGGGGTCACGTGATCTTACAGATCTTACAGGTGAACATCTTCACCTGCGGGTTCTGCTTTATACCTTAATATCTCAAAGCTGCTCGAGACGCAGATGGAACCATATAACTGTAAGGTGGCGACGGGTCTGTGCTGATTTATCACATGTATCTGGTGTTTTTTCATTCAGACATTTGGAGTGATTGTAAAACCTACTGAAACAATCTTAATTCTTCACCAGAATCTTCAGCTGAAAGTGTTTTAGGATTAAAACACAATCTCTCCAGATCAATGCATCCTGTATTTATTTTATTCTAGAATCAGGTCATTATATTTTAGTAATACAAATGACTGACAGGAGTGTTTATATTTCAGTGGCACTAAACAAACACTTATTAATTCTCAATAAACATTTAAACTTGCCCTCCTCCGCGGAGAGGAGTGACTCCTCCTTCCTCCTTCCTCCTCCTCGTTTGCGGGTGGGGCGCGTCACACGCGTCAGGTTTTATAAAGGCTGGCGGCGCGCATCTGTAGCACAGACACCCAAAGGAGTAGCAGCACGATGCGAGCGTCGCCCGCGTCAGTCCGTCGCGAAGAGCTGCGGGTCCCTCTGTGGCGCTTTCACCTCCTTCATCTCATCTCTTAGTTTATTCCTCTGTGTATCTGCAAACGGGTCATGCAGGCGCTCCACAGACCGGTGCTGGTCCGAGCACCCGAGACCGAGCTGTGGCTGGAGAGGATGGCGGAGGAGCAGAACCAGAGCGGTTCCCTCAACGGGTCTGGATCCGAGCTGAACCGCTTCAGCAACCTGGAGGACATCGACGTGGCCGCAGACGGCACCCCGGAGCTGCGCATCATGATCTCCATAGTTTACTCGGTGGTGTGCGCGGTGGGTCTGGTCGGGAACCTGCTGGTGTTTTTCCTGATGAAAGTCAGACAGGGCAGGAAGAAGTCCACCATTAACTTCTTCATCTTCAACCTGGCCGTCACCGATTTCCAGTTCGTTCTAACCCTTCCGTTCTGGGCTGTGGAAAACGCTCTGGACTTCAGCTGGCCGTTTGGACACGCCATGTGTAAGATTGTCCTCACGGTAACTGTAATGAACATGTACGCGAGCGTTTTCTTTCTGACCGCCATGAGCGTTACGCGTTACTGGTCCGTGGCGTCCGCGCTCAAGGATCGAACCCGAAACAAAAGCTGCTCGGTGAGGCTGGTGAGCGCGGTGCTGTGGGTTCTTGCCTCCGTTGCCACGGCACCGACCGCGATTTTCTCCACGGTGAGCAAGATTCACGGCGTCAAACTGTGTCTGCTGAAGTTCCCAGATGGCCAGCACTGGCACGCTCTTTACCACCTCCAGAAGATCCTCGTTGCTTTTGTCTTTCCCATGTTCATCATCTCTGTCTGTTATTTACTGCTGCTGCGTCTCATTCGCCAGAGGAGTATGAACAACAATCTCCCCAAACGCCAGTCGAGAGTCACCAAATCCGTCACGATAGTGGTGCTTTCGTTCTTCGTCTGCTGGATGCCCAACCACGCCATCACGTTCTGGGGGGTCCTGGTGAAATTTAACGTGGTCCACTGGGATCAGATCTACTACATGCTCCACACGTATGTGTTCCCGGTCACCATTTGTTTAGCGCACGTGAACAGCTGCTTGAATCCGGTGTTGTATTGTCTGATGCGCAGGGAGTTCAGAAAAATGCTGAAGGAGTTCTTCTGGCGCATTTCGTCCCCGGCCATCGTCAACAGCTGTCAGATCCGCCCGTTCTCCGGAACCGCCAAAGAGCACGAGGACAGCGGGGTGGTCATTCCCCTGAACGTGATGGAAACGGAGCAGTTCAGGCTGTCGGTGGTGAACGGGCAGTGTGACGGGTTACCGTCCACAGACTGCGCCATTGTGAGGTAGATGCGCCACGCCGTGCGTAAAAGCGCCCGTTCCTCGAGTCAGTGGAAACAGCAACTCTGTGTTCTGTAACAATGTCGTGCAAACCTTGAAACATTTACAATTAGTATTTGAAATGATGTTTCGGTCGCATACTTGAATTATCTGTCCACGTGTCTGCATCAAAGCCAACTTCAGACTTTCGTAGACTGTTCATGCTTCTGTGCATCAGCTGTTTCTACACTTTAACGTGACTTTTATTCTGTGTATTGAAGACCTGGACGTGCAGAACTGAAATGAAAAATGGGCGACTAAGCTGCCTAAGAGGTTTATAATTTCATGTATGGATATATGATAAACAATAAAGCAGAAAACATAACTAATAATAATAACTGGTGTCCTAATTTATATATTTAAAATGTATTGAAGACACTAGAGTTCTGTAAGTTAGACATGATTATTTTAAATACACAAAATAAATAGTAGACAACTCTTCTGAGCTCATTTTTATTCACCTTTTTAAATATTGTTGCAGTATTTAATAAAGATCTGCCCTCCAGACTGAAGTAATCTCAGCGGTCACAGCACTCGTATTCAGATGGACACACACAGCCACATACACGTCTCTGGCTCCCGGCCATCCTTCTGTTGTTTGAAATGATTGCCTGGAAATGTTGAAATGATTAAACTGTATTGCTCATTTTCAGTGTAATAAAGGTGTAAACATGACAGTGAGTCTCTTAAAGGAAATGAATGTAAACAGTGTTACTGTGATGTCCATTTGAGGGGCATAATAAAAGTTCAGTCTTATCACAGCCATGTTTGGTTTCCTCATAAACACAATTACAAAGAGCTTTAACTTTTACTGTTATTCCATCTAATTAACATATGACAGCAGGCCTGGGATTTACAGAGCAAACCTGCACTGAAAGTCCACAGTTACTTCACTTTATTATCTGAACACAAACCCAAGCAAACAATAACATGACCACAGGAGAATTTATCGTCCTTATGTTCACAGCACATGATTCTGCCTGCGGTTTTAACACACTTGTGTAAGTGCACTTTAAAATACACAATTCATTATTTTTGTTTGGGACACAGAACGTTGCTTCAAATCAAAACACATATATTTATTAATGATTATGTGTGTGTGTGTGTGTGTATTTACACATTTGTCTATATAAAGCATCAGTGTATAATGTTCTTTCCATAAAGGAGCACCATAAAGACAATTTCTGACACAAAACATCTCACATCTTTGATATTTATACAGTGAATTCAGAAAGTTAAAGAATTGAACTTTAAACACTGACACCAGTGACTAACTTTAACTAAAGACACATCTGCTAACTTTCAAAACAATCCCATGGTTAGTTAATGATTAAAGTGATCTGGCAGGTGTCTTATCAGTTAAATATTGTGATGGTCGTGGAGTAATTCTGAGGGCTAAAATGGTGTTTCTCTATTGAATTATGACCGACACATCAGAGGGAAGCTCTGGAGTTGTAGTTTGTTTTGCTTCAACTGTCCGGTGCTGCAGTTATCTTTACAAACTCCTTATAGTCCATCCGTCCATCAGACGTCACACCAGCATCATTCAAATGTTCATCCACTGCAAGAAAACATTATATTTCAAGACAAAACGTATCCATTACTTCAGGTAAATGACACATGAACAGGCTCAGTTTGGGCTCAGATTTACCATCTTTGTCTGTAAGACGTTCTCCAAGTCCCATCAGCCTGGCCTTGAGCTCAGACACCAGAATGAAACCCTGATTCTTCTCATGGCCTCCAGGATCTGCAGGTTTTCCTGCTGGATTTGTTTGTGCATCATGCTGAGAAATGACCTCTCTTATCTAAGACAGGAAGGTGATACAGAAGCAGTTTACCAACAACTGCTGGTCTAAAAGATCTACGTTTCATTTGCTTCATTACATTAGTTGTGCGGGAGTCACTTCACTTGTTTCTCCTCCAGTAACAGACAAAGTTCAACTGTAGTGTGTGTTTAGTGCTCGCTTTCCTCTACGGTCTCTATAAACCATCTTTCCTCACACAATCACAGTGTCTGGAGATTGTGGACAATATGTTTGGGGCTGTTTTTGATGCATTAATATGTGTCACATATGTGAATGTATGTATGTGTCAGATACTGTACCAATATTAGACACTGTTACATTTATCTGCTGAACAGTTACAGTATTTGGAAATATTACAGTCGTTCATCCGGATCCTTTACATGCGAATGTAAACTGAAGCGTAATATAAACACATCATCAGAAATAATAACCATCGTCTTGACATTTTGCCGTGACACAACCTTCACTATTAAAGATAAACCTTCTGCTACCGTTAATCTGATCTTGAGTGAAGAAGCTTCGCCTGTAACAAAGTCAAAGATTAAATGAAGTTTAAATGCGCATGAGACGCGGAGAGAGACGCACGACTCACCGTCTCTCCTGCAGGCGGCGCTCGCCGGACCTTTTACGCACAATCCTTCATTGCGTTTCTCAAGCTCTCTGTAGACAACAGCGCCACACACTGTCCATTAAAACACTGTCCATAAACACTGTCCATTAAAAACTGTCCATTAAAACACTGTCCCTTAAAACACTGTCCATAAACACTGTCCATTAAAACACTGTCCATAAACACTGTCCATTAAAACACTGTCCCATAAACAGCTGCATTGGTCTGTGGATTACACTGTATATTTGCACATTTAATGATTTTTGTTGGTAAACGTTGCACACTGTACATATATCTTGTATTGATATATTGAACATCTGTGTGTTTCGGTGATGCTTTCTCTGAAGCGTGATGCACAGCAGCACGTGACTTTATGTACACAAATGCACAGCTATGTATGATGGGCAATAAACAGCCTGTCAATGATTTATAATAGAATCTTGCAGAGGCTTAAACTAGACTGGAATGAATGGCACTCAACTGTTTGTATTGTTGTATTTTGTAACATCTATTTTAGTTGTCAAATGCTGTATTTGGGTCAGCTTGTGCAATAAAAAGTTACTGCTCAATAAACGTTGAGTAAACCTGAGAATAAAACTAAAAATAGCCACAGTGGCGCTCAACATAGAGTCATGTCCCTGTGTCATTATATATCAGGATCTGTGTGGCTTAATCTGAGTGTCCTTACGTGATATGATATCTGAATTCTCCTGAATAATCGTGTGCAGCACCAACACAAACTGCTAATGCCACAGCTCACATTCATAATGCATGAGGTAATGAGAACTACAGTTTGGGGGGCTGAAAGGTCCTCAGATGGGTCTAAATACTGCTTAGAACTCTGTTAGGGATCTCATGCAAGGGTCAAAGGTGTATTTGCTCGGTGGGTGTCATCTCAACAGCTCATGCCTACTTCAGCCCTTAACGGTACGGCAGGAGAGCAGGATGAGGTCAACCATCTCCAGCACGTGGGTCTAGCCGGCCGTAAATCGTGTGAATCTGGTATGTAAACAACTTTAATTGCATGCCACCTGTGAAGTTTGTTTTACAGAATGCCAGTGAATGAAACTGAATCAACAAGTGCGTTACGCTCTGTGCCACACATCGTCTCCAGAACAAGCATATCGGTGCCGCTAACTTATCCCATTAAAACTCCCATAAACCATTAATTTATGGACCCTCATGTCATCAGACTGCCTGCACCCTGCCGTCATACCCCCATTTTTCTGTGGTCAGATTCAGCTGGAGAGAAACTCTAACCATACCATGAGGGGAGATCTATGGCTCAGACCTGTTTAGGTACTTAAACACACTCTCTGTGTCATCACATAGTCATTCCTGGGCTACATTTAGAAAACTGCTCATAGTTACCTAATCTGTCCTTCAGGGTCCATAAAAGTGGGACAAGCCTCTGGTCTCCTGTGGACACCTGTGTCCTCAGTTTAGCACCTGATGAAGGAAACATCAAGCATCTGTTGTCATTTATTTACAGCCGGTACTTTTACATGTTGTATAAAAATGAATGAAATATGGACATTTGACAAATGCTTTATTAAATGATGCTTTATTAGTCTAGGGAGATGCAGTAGATGAATGAAATACTTCAGAAAAGGAAAGTTTAGAGTCACTTCATTAGAATGGCAAAGTTTTGCTTCAGACATTGGAGTGAAACGTCGCAAGCGTGTAAACAGGAGTTTTATGACAGAAATCACACGTTAACTCCTCGCTGTGAGCCGGTGGTACGCAGTAAAGAAACACGCATGTACCCGATCTGAGCTGAGAGCTTCAGGTCTGCAGGCAGCGTGTGACGTAATGACGTGTTTACGTCGGTATTGGTTGAGATTGAGGTAATTAATGAGGGCTGAGTTACTGGCTGTCACGCGGGATGACGTCATCGGCCATGACGAAACGTCTCATCGACGGAGCAGCGCAATATAAGAGACGATGATTGACTGTCTGACGGAGTTCCGCTGTTACTCCTTCATCAGCACCGTCGCTCCAGGTCATACCTGCGCTGGTGTTTCATCGACGGGTTCATGAAATGCTTTGCATCGCTTCTGGACGTTTGGAGGAAATGGCTGTATTTGTCTCTGTCTGTGTGCTTTTATATGTAACACGAGTAGAGAGCAACCCGCTGAGGTTAGTGTCATTTAACACACGAATGAAAACAGATTCATCACCATCATCATCGTCACTGTTTGTTCTCATCAGGAGCACCAGGGCCATCAACGAGGTTCAGCTCATGCGGAGGCACGCGGAGCTGAGGCAGGACTGGCTGAGGATGAGGCTGCGGATCATCCACACCGCCGCGGGGGCACCGAGTTCGGACCCGGCCTGAGGGATCTGACTGCAGGCGGAACCGGAGATTTCAGTGCCGTGCTGGAGAAACTTATGAGCCACTAGTGATATTCAGAAACTGCTTTTAAAATGATTGTATTTACAATATTTATTGCGGCCCAAATGCAGTTATTTATATTTTTGTACAGTTTTCTATTCCCCCTTTGGCTTTAACCTTTTTAACATGAAGGTTTTCTATTTATTATGAAAGAATATTTTCTGCAATAGAAACTGGACCAAATGTTTCTTACAAGAAATGAATTAAGTATTTTCGAGACTTTACACGACGGCAATATATAAACATGTAAATATTGTTCTAACTTTGTTTTGTCGTGTTATCATTATTTTAAACGCTTATTGTCACTTAATTATAAACGAGAAAACGCGTGAAGTTTCCTGTAATAGTTACCAGGACTATATTACGTTTATTCGTGACGTCACGAGTGTTCTATTTATGGAAAGGTCTCCCGCCTTATATGGTAATGAGGTGAAAACGTTTCAAAATGTCATTCATTAATATTACGTAGATTTTAGATTCACCACTAGATTTTAGTGACGTATGAGTGAATGATGCATAAGAAATGTTATTATTGTTATTAAATAAGATCTGATAGCTTGGTACATTTATTTAAATTAAATGTTGAATGTCATGAAAATTTCGAGCTTTATGTGAAACTTGTGATATTTACATTACATATAAATGTCCAAAATGTTTCAGTTTCAGTTGTGTTTTTAACAGCCAATATTTTATCCATATTTAGCAACCACAAAATTCGCAAATTTAAGACAATTTTATTTTAAAAATATCCACTGCTGATACAATACACTTAACCATATATATTTTGCGTAAAGAATTCTTACATAATAGAATTACAATATTAGTTACAATCTGCATAAAGAATATTTAACATTTAAACGACGTTTGTAGTGTAAAAACATTAAAACACAAAAACCATTTTGTATATGTATAGAAAGATTTGTTGGTTGATGGTACCAGATAATACAGGCTGAAGTCTACAGAGAAACAGGCTGGTCAGACTGATCACGTGAGACGGGTTTTCATGAAAATATGGGACTGAAGCGTTTATGTCTTACATCTAATACCAGCAGCCTTGTTAGTCCCTCACAAGCTCCTGCACGCGAGCTGTGATCTGATTGGCTGCTGTGACCTGCGGTTAGACCTGACGAGTCTCACACTCCGTGTGTTTTTGAGGGACACCGCTGTGGTTTCACAAAGGCCAAGGCAGGTCGCTGAAGTCCACAGGCCCACCCAGGCCAGCGTCAGCCTCCAGGAGGCTCATGATGACGGCCATGGCTGCCTCATCATTGCTGGGGCTGCTGGACCCTGGTTCCTCCATCAGGTCAATGCTAAGATGGGAGTTATCACCTGCAGCGGGAAATGTGATTGGACGCAGCGTGTTAGACATGACAATATCACTCACGTGACTTACTGCACCATGCTGCGCTCTACTCACTCATTAAAGAATTGTTGGAATATGGGTATCCTATCGAATCCGGCCCGGGCACAATTCCTGCTGAAGGAAGTTCTGGAGTTCCTCCGTTCTGAATCTGTGTGGAGGAAACAAACAGCTGATGTGATTCAGTAGTTTGGTTTGATGAGAGAACCTCGGCCCGGATCAGTTTTGGATCAGAATGCTAACAGCTCTATGATGCTAACAGCAGCTGTGGCGTGTTGTTCTCTTACCTTCTTGCCGCCGGGGGAGCAGGTGTCGGGTGGAGGCGTGGCAGTGATGTTCAGAGGACTGGAGCCACAGCTGGAGGGGGAGGAGCCTCGTATCCTGAGGAGGGACATTCATTTCAGCATAAGAGTGTTTCTGTAACTGCAGCCTGAACCAGTGGCTTCTCCTACCTCTGAATCTCCATCACCTCCTCTGCGATCATGCGGCCGATCTTTCCTGCACCCGCTCGAGTTCCTCCTGGAATACCAGGAACTGTCTGAAAGGCTCGTTTCCCTCCACCTGTTAAACGCACACACATCGGAATATTACAACCATATTGTTGTGGGTGAAGGATCGCATCTCTGTAGAGTTCCTTACCATCTCCTGATGTTAAAACGCTGTCCATGCTCTGAGGAGAGGACACTGACTGTGCAAAAACAGCTTCTTCAAGCACACTGCCTCTGGAAAACATGTATTCAGCAGTTTGTTCATGTTTTTACTAAACCCTACCATTCTGTAACAGTTATTTACAAAACACACGTTTGTACTGCATCGTCTATCATCTCTAGAGTCAAAACCCTTCAGGACTGTAATGCGGTGAGGCTGCAAACTTACGACACCACAGTGTTTGTAGAGACGATATATTCCACCTCTTTGGTCCAGGGGTTCATGAAGCTAAACCACCTGCTTCTCAGTGTGATGAAGGAACCGTCCTTGATCTTGAACTTGTAACAGTTTGTGTTGATTTTTTCTCTCATCTGTAGCACTGAAAAAAGAAAATATTAACTATTTAATATGAACTATTATCACTTAAACAAACATTGTATTTGTTAAAATAATTGTTGCTGTATATTTGTACATGGGATGAGAAACAAACCTTGTCTGTGGCATTCGGCGAGGTGACCGATGTCATCCTGATGAAAATACTCATAAAACGACGTTCCTAAAAGCTCCTGCGGCAGATACGCCAGGATAGCTGTCGCTCTGAGAATCACAAACCTCCTGATTTAACCTTCTAAACAGATACACAGAACACAAGCGAGATTTAATTCAAACGTTCTCACCTCTGGTCAACGAACACAAACTTGCCGTCGATGGCGTGGCGTGACACGTATTCGGTGGGTTTGACGCGGATGTCTCCGTTCATTGGCTGGGGGACGATATGTGGATGCAGGCGGCCGATGGCCACCAGACAGCTGAGGTTACAGCCCTCGTTATCAGGTTCATTGTCCTCGTCCAAACCCATCTTGGTGGGTGGCCAACTTTTCAGATAGCCGGTACTGTGAATGGTGCAGAAACTCTTGCGGTCTGCTGTACAAAACGAAAGCATTTAACTAACATTTTACACACTAGATAGACCATCAGAACAGACGCTACCTTTCTTTTTGGAGCAAGTTGAAGGGAAGTCTTTGTCCTCCATTTTGACAGAGGGCCGGTTGCACTTCATTCTGCAAAAGAAGGAGCGGCGGGCGCCTGAACACAGTCTGGAGGGGCCAGGAGTGATGTCGGCCTTCACCGGAAGACCAGCTTCAAAACACATTAATATGAATCACAACTGCTCTTATGTCAACACTCAATCTGTAACACTGCCTGTCAACTGACTAGTGATGGTGCCTTCTGTTATTTATGTTTCTGTTAGTAGATAAATAAATAAAAATCAGTGAAATAAATAAAATCAAGTTACTTTTGGCATCAATGAGTCGCTCTCGAGGGGCTGTATCTGATGATGACAGCTGCTCTTTCACTTTGGCAATGTCTTTCGGATGCAGGTAGTCAAATAAACTCTGACCAATCAGATCGTTCTGATGATGTAAAACACAACAGTTCTCAGGATCTCCAAACGCAGCACAGTGACATCATCAAGATCATCGTATCAAGACACACCTGAGTGTAGTTGAGAATTTTATAAACAGATTCTGAGACAAAGAGAATCTTTCCACGATCACAACCGACTACAAAGAGAAATCCATCTGCAGCCTGCGGAGAAAACGCAGTTTAAAACAAACCTGGGCGTTTATGCGTTACGTTTTTACGTAAGTCTTGGAATGGAGCATTTAAACAAACCCTCAGAATTAAGTGCTTTAGTTCATCATCCGACAGAAAGGCAGGTTTATAGTTTGCTTCCGTGTACGGGTTTGCAGCCCCTGCGAGACAGTCGACAGCAAAGCATTCGTTCATGAATATCATCAGACGTTGAGTTTGGGAGTTTCAGGCAGTGCCGTGGCATAAAGCTCTTACCTCGTAACGTCTTCATGTGCTGCACAGCCATGCGAAGAACCGTCAGTTTGTCTAGCTTGCGTGACATGGCATTACAGGTGGGAACTAATGATGCCAGTTCATCAATGAAGCTGTTCATTTTATCTCTGCGTCGCTTTTCTATCTGACTGTGAGCTTCCCTGAACACAGACCAATGACATCATAAAATCAGTCACTTCTCACGATTAACACCTTATTTCAGTATGACATCATAAAATTAACTCTCATGTTTATGACGTCACCTGGCATTTTTGATACGGCCCTGCTGCTCGTCTCTGAAGCGAACAGAAAAGATTTTCTGTAAGTGGTGTCTGTTTTGTGGTGTGTAAACTGTACAGTGTGTGAGGGCAGGTGACGTGTGTTTGTTTACCTTCCGAGCGTCTTGTCTTTATCTGTGTCCATGCTGTCGCTGTAAATGAATGACAAACAAAGTCAATAAAGTTCATTATTATGATGATGATAATGGAACGTTAAGAAAGATTTGTTAACGTTTACTTACTCATATGAAAAGCCATCAATTCTGTAAAGACATTTTACAGGAAATGAAACATGACATTAAATACCACCCATGTTTAATGAATGCAGTTTGTGTGTAATCTGTGTATCAGTAAAGGTGGGCTCAGACTCACTGATATTCTGCAGTGCTGCTCTTTCTCTTGCGATTGAAGTCCAGCCCAGAACTGCCAACAGAACTGCTGATGAGTTCTGCTGAGCTCTGGGACATGAACTCGCTCATCGTGGAGGAAATGTCCATTCTTTGGTCTGCCATCAGATCATCTGAAGAGCAGAAGAAACTCATTCACTGAAATCTCTGAGCATGAGCGTAAATGAAACAGTAAATGATGACACACCCCACAGATTCTCTCAGACAGCCGTGTTCAAACCGTCCTTCTACCTGCCGCAGAATCCTGGGAAGAAAACATTCAGACACGGGTGTCAACAAACTCCACATTTCACTGTTGTTCTGTTGCATACATTAGGAACTAGTCAGCAGACTTACAGAACGTTGCATTAGTTTCTTTGTATTACTGGGTCTTAACTTGTGACATTGGTGTTGCTGGTCACATGAGCTATAAGACATGCACCTGGACACATTAATGATCAACATACACAAGCCATACTGAGGACACCGGCCACCACCTGAACATCTCCGAACATCATCTCCGAACATCATCTCCGAACATCATCATCTCCGAACATCATCATCTCCGAACATCATCATCTCCGAACATCATCATCTCAGAACATCATCATCTCAGAACATCATCATCTCAGAACATCATCATCTCAGAACATCATCATCTCAGAACATCATCATCTCAGAACATC
>JBAJNP010003346.1:0-40310 GCA_036877545.1 Yasuhikotakia modesta
TTAATGCTGAAGTATCTCTCTCATGTCAGATCACGGGGAGTAATAATGAAGCTTGTGTCATAATTTCCTGCTTTTCAACAAGAGGATGATGAACTATTATTAATTGACTTCTCTTGACTTCTCTGATCACATTTATAAAGGAGAAACATGTGCCCCTGTTTCCCTTTTAGAACATTTCTCTGGAAGTTTGTGTCTGAGAGCATTAAATGAGCAACTGTGAAACCAATCAACAGTTTGTCAAACAAACCCTCTCTTATTTAATACAAGATAAGTACTATATTTAAGTCTTGTTAAGAGCGCTCCCCTGGTCTCCGTGAGCAGTACTCCCACCCCGGCCCCCCGGCAGTGTGTACAGCAGGGCAGTGGGTTGAGACACAAATACGGAATCATAAAAAGAACCCACCGATGAAATGATTTCACCATCTCCTAGCAACAATCGTAATGCTTTTGTAGCAGTTAACACGATGAGGTTTCATAACTCCTGCGCTCTTTGTAGAACCAATTAAAAACATCTTTGGAAAGGTTCTCTATTACAACCCCAATGCAAAGAAGAAACAGTCTGTGATCCTTAATAACGGTGCACTTCTTTGTAATGTAGATGCATTTATTAAATGCTAAATAATGTATGTAAGAGGTCTAAATAAATAATGTAAGAGGTATGCACTGTTTTTAAGAGTTTCAGTCCTGTTAGAACTATTGTGAACCTGATTCCTCAATATTATTCTGCAGAGGTCGTGTTACTTGCGGCCTCTTAGTTCTGAATTCATCTTTATATTCCAGAGCACACGGCTTGTATCACGATACGCCTCTAGATTTATGTTACGCAACTGTTCCAATCCAGATAATGAATGAAATCCAAGAACAAACAGCTTCTGTCATGACATGGCTGTAGATTGTGTGCCCTGTTCTTTTCAGCATAAAAGAAAAAAGAGAGAAAAGTTGAACTGTTTTATTTAAATAGCTCAATTAATTCCCCCCACATCTCCTGCACCCACGTTTTCTCCCTGTGAGACGGCAGCTTGTATTTGCTTGGAAATACGCCTTTAGATATATAATTACACTCTTTAAGCAAATCCAATTTATATCTCAAAAGACCTCTCAGCCTTTCTTTCCACAAAATTCCATGTTGTTTATTTATATATTTCGAAGGCCTCCGCAAGAGACTTTAATTTTCTGTTGGGTTTTGTAGCTAAGGCTGTGATAATTGATTTACAATGGTATGCTAAAGCTAATCTCAGAGAGTTTGGGGAAATTGAACTGTTGTGTCTGTGTGTGGTTTGGTTTGATGTGTTTGTGGGAGTCACTGGGTCACTCTCAAAGCTCCCATCACCAGTAAAAGAGCATTATGGGATATTCATTGATTTGACTTTAATCAGCATATGCTTATTAAATGATAAATGGGTTATTAAAAGGGTTATTAAGTTCTTTACCAGCTTATTTTTGCTAAAGGTGGCAGGAAAGGTTTAATGACAGCTTGGGAGTTTTAAATGTAATTTATTTTTAAGCATTAAATTGTTGCTGATGTAGATCACCAATCACCACATAACAATGTTGAGCGATATTTATTATAACCTGCACTGTTTAGCTGACAGCGTCGAAGCTAAACCTGCCTTTACATTGTTCATTTTACTTTGTTAATGTAGCAAATACACTTTAGTCCTGTCAAATATATATATTCAGCTGTTTCCTGCAGACTGAAGCATCAACATCCCTCAGCTTTAGCGTAGCATCATAATGGTCATCCAACAATTTTTTTTGTGCAAATAAAACATCCCTCATTACCCTGAGGAACTGAATCAGTTCCTTGTGTTAGTTATCCATCTGTCTATCCAGCCAATAATTTGATCATTTTCCATGTGTTGTTCTTTTATCATGGAAGATTCTGAAATGTGTTTTTTCAATAATGTTTTATTTTCTTTGTCTCGTGTGTTTACATGCTAATATGCATCGAAATGACCCGCAGGCTTTTGAATTATTAAGAATAATGCGAATTTGAAAGCAAAAAACAATATTGCTGTACTCACATCATTGCCAGTAATGCTGAAAGGATTTTTATTAGTGTGTTTTAGACCCACTTGCGTTTTATTTGTTTTTAATGCTCAAATGCTCGGACATTTGTATTGGTTAAAGTTGTTCTGGGAACACACTATAGGTCATTGTGGGGCAAATAATCTCTTTGATGGGAATTTCTTGATGGTTAGTTTTCAGTTGTCATGGAAACAGTTTGTAGGTTGCAGCATAGCGACTGCTTGGAAAATGAGGTGCGATCAGGAAGGTGCGTACACACACACACACACACACACACACACACACACAAACAAAACAAAATATATAGTGTTTGATCTTTCAATTCCACAATATATATACAGGTTATGTTATGTCATCTTGGGAAATTAAGTATTTATATGCTTGTGTGAATTAAATTAAAGCAGAGAACAAATACATATACATCAGTATTTCTCTGTAATCTCTCATGTTAAACCATGCGTTAAAGGCATTTTCATTTATCAGCCTACATGCTGATTGGTTATGCACAGCCATTTATGATGTCATACAAATGTTATTCTGCAAAAAATACAACCCACCATTTTAGCTCTGTATGTACATATAATCAGTTCTCATGATGATTGTAGTAACAAACTGTGACATTTTGCTGTTTTAGGGTTGAGAGAGATTCTGTTGTCTGCTGTCTTCATCCTAAACAGGACTTTGAACTTCATGGTTGTCTCACATTTCACGTGTCTCATGGTTTGAAGGTTGAATCTCACATGCGTCTTAAACCTTTGGGAAAGATGAGAGCTTAACTGGTAGAGCATTGTGTTAGCAGCGCAAAAGTTGTGGGTTCTAATGCAAGTACTGCTAAAAAAACTTTACTGTCTCTTTGAATAAGTCTGCCAAATGAATAAATATATATATAACTATGTATCGCTGCCCATCTTTAATGCATCTTTACACTTGCTTTTGTCATGAGAGGATGTCTGTCAGATCAGTAAAAGCAGACATTTTAAAACCAGAATTTTGAAACAATTTTCAATTGTGCAGTTCCTTTGGTTTCAGATTGTAGTGTTAAAAAATCAATGATGCTCAAATGTATCATTACAAATGTCAGAATTAACACAGTGGAGTTAAAGCAGCCACAGCGAATATCTGTCTGTGAACAACCTCTCATGACCGATAATGAAAGACTGTTTTAAATGTAAATTCAGTCCTGTTGTCAGCGGAGGTAAAATTAGCTGTCAGACACCCTGAAATCTGCATATGGGCTGAATATTTCCTGCTCTTATAAAGGATTTTTATCAGACATACAGAACAGTTTGGTTCCTCCATGTTGACAGATGCTTAAAGGCTCAAGACACAGGAAGACAAAAAGAAAATGAAGTGGATGCCTGAAAAAATATAAAAGCTGCTTTTTTCTGAAGGCTTTAAAGCGTTTAGAGGTTGTACTGATGTATTTGCTGGAGTAAAACATTTGCCTACTGCAAATAACATTTTTGCTGGTGAATAACTGAAACAAACCTAACAGTGTAATCACTTTTGTCTTTTTTTGCAGTTTACTCTAGAACAAAATGTGGCAACATTGTCTGACATTTCCTGAAATTACTGTGAAAAAATGAAAAACAAAATCACAGTTTTATTCAAATGAAGACTTTCTCATCTTGAGGAACTTTCTCATCTTTTGTCACAAACATGCAAGGCATAAAACATAAACATACAATAATTGTAGGAAAAAATAGACATATGTTAACAAATAATGAAAAATACACTTTTCTGGCCTGGAAAAAATATTATAGTCAGTAGCACCAAAGCAAAATCATTGAATGTGTTTCAATTTCACCCTGTTGTTGTAGGAAACACCCTTTAGCCTTCTCTTAAACTGTCAAATATATATTTTGTGCAGCTTCTACACAAATGACAGCTGCTGGACATATGTACCAGAAAATGGGTTTTCAATTGTAGTGAATATTCTGTACTTTATAAAGCTTGAGTGAAGCGCTGTGAACATCGCTAAATGCAAAGCTAATCTAATAGCTGTAGGTTAAATTGACCTATTACCTTGAAGTTCTTTCAGAATTCCTTACAATTTATGTCAACTTTTCCATGTCTTCTGGTCTCCATTGATACTGTACATTTACAGCTCTGACACGGCATTTTACAGCATGGCTGTATACAAGTTGCAAAGTTGTAGCACTTCAACGTGCTTTTTGACTTGTGAGATGCTGTGAAAATATAATAACAGTTCCAGCATCAGACATATACGATTGCATGTCTATATACAGCTTTAATTGCAACTTTAAAACCTTGTTCTTCTCTCTCATTGTGACCCACTTAGAGAAGATGGTTCTTGTGTCTTTTCTGTGAGGAGGCTACTTGGAAAGCTTCATGAGGCGCTGTCAGACGATTAAGCCATCAAACAGCCTCTTCACCAGACTGAACACGACGTGACGTGACAGTCGTGATGTGCAAAGGGGCAAGAAAGCAGGATTCTGTCTCCTAGCCTTTTTGCTTTTCCATCGTCCTCAGCTGTCCTTGTGTTGCTGCCTCATTGCTGCACAGCACTATTGTTCCTCTGAGACCAATCTCCAGAGCAGCAAACAGAGACAGTCTTGAAGATTTAAAGAGATAGTTCACCCAAAGATGAAAATTGTCATCGTTTCCTCTGCCTCTGTGTGCGGTTCCAAAGATGTATTATTTTCATTCTTCAGTAGAACGTTGGCACTGTTCTTCATCATACAATGAGAGTCAATGGGAACCAGTAGCATGCTGCAAAAATGACAGAAAGGATCATAACTGTAATCCAGAGCCATTATTTAACATGACTCTTCTTCCTCCTCGTAACTTTAAATGTCAGTTATTTGTGTGATATTGGTTCGTGCGTATTAAAATTTGCAGCTCCATGAAAAAAGATGTTTACCATCATTCCATTCACACCAATTGTTGTGTGATGCATCTAATGTCTACATGTGTTTGTGAAGCGTTTACTTAACCACATACTGAGTAAATGTTTATACCGCAAAGTGAGCAAAACGTCCTTTTAGGTAAAGCCCTTATTTGTTAAAATAGTATAAAATAAAGTGTTTTTGCAGAATGTGTTTTTGTTAGGTTTAGTGTGTGGGTTAAGGTTCAGTTATATTGTTTATAACTAGCTGTGTCTTGATTTTTCCAACCCTCTCTCAGATGTACGTGGGCTGCGGGGATTTCTGGACCAGGCATCTCGAATGGGTTTGGACGCGTCTCTACAGCAGGTTGACCGGAACGTGACGAAGGTCTTCTCCACCCTGTTCAGCACCATGAGAATGGAGGAGCTTAACCGTTACAGAGACACACTCAGAAGGGCCATCCTGCTGCTGAGCCCCCGCACCGCCCAGGTCTTCATCCATCAGGTAGGGGTTGCCATGACAACAGCAAGAAGATGAGTCTGGTGGAGCAAATTGATTCAGGTGTAGCAAGTTTTGTTTGACAACAGCAACTTTAATGTTAAATAAAAATTGTATTGTTACAAGAACACGCTTTGTTTATGGACCAAGTTGCCAAAAATTAAAAAGAAATTCAGAATCAAATAACTTTGGAGACAACCTTAAAAAGAAACATACTAGAATAATTTTATTCTATGATATAATTCATTTTAAGAATGAATAATGCCTTAATTTTGTAGTTTTTTTAGTATGACAAAAATAATATGCTGGGTAAAGTCTTACAGGAAAAATAAATCTTTTACCAGTTTTTACAGTGTAAGTCTAACTTTTTGTGGCAAGATAGCTAAAGCAGACAACCATTTGTTTTGTGTACTTTATCATGTTGATGGCAGTTAGCATTGTTTGTTCTTTGCTGATAACAAATAAATTTTGAACAAAGCTTTAGCCGGGAAGGCACACAGACTGTTGTGCCAAATGGGCTGGAAAATAACTAAAGTGGCTCATCCTGTACATTTCATTTTGTGCAGCTGTAATCTCAGTAAAATGATCTGAAAGCTTGATGACTGAAGTAGCAGAGAACCGTGTTGAAATTAGCTGCCCAAACTCAATTGCTTTTGTGCACCCCCCAACTCCCACCTGTAGTGCTTCCAGTTCCCAAATGCATTGTTGCATTGAATGGGGTGTGAAGTATTTGGAAAAGCAGTCACTCGGCGATGAAGCGCTGTGTTAGTTTTGGAAGGTTGTTGGTTTGAATCCTAATAGGAATGTGAAGGATTACAGCAGTGCTAGGAGGCTGTTTATATCTAAATCTCACACACTGCAGTGGTCACAGGGCCCTTAAGAAAGAGATTTAGCCAAAAGACTAAACAGCTGTTACAGCACCAAACTTCTGAAGACCTTACAGGACAATTGTTACTGCAGAATGTTACTTTATTCCTTGTACTTGTTATATTTGATGACCATAGTAACTTTAACTACGGTAAATTTTAACATACAGTCCCTGTGAGGGTATTAATTAGCATTAAGATTTACATTTAAAATAAAAGGTTTACGGGAAAATATATCCCTTTGGACTGTTTTTATTAAAACATTATTGCTGTATGTTTATTACAGAATCCACTAAGAAAGAATTGGCATAAAAAACAGACATTAAAAACCAATAACAATTCATGATTGATTCTTTGAGCTGAATTTAAAGTGAGATAAATCCAATTCTCACTAGGCTAAATCTTCACATGCTGATTACATTTACACCTCTAACAAATCCTTGCTTAAACTTTGCAGTTCAGTAAATCAGAAATATGTAGCAAGAATCTGTTTTTTGAGCTTATTAATGCATGAGAGTGTCTCCATGCACTTCATTCTTATGAGATGGAATCTGGGGTTAAATCAGGCAGTGATGTTCAGGTCCATGTTATGTCCTGGAGATTAGCAGTGTGACAGCTGGGAGATGAAGTTCTCCGGGAGCAAAGCATTCTGGGTTTTCAGCTATAGTCCAAAACATCTAAATTGGGCTCTGTGCAGTGTGTGGAATGAGCTTGCGATCTTTCTCTTGTTTTATGCCCTGTGGATAGTAATTCACTTTAATCTGAATAACCTTGTTTGTTTGTGGATGTCTTGTATATGTATTTCCTCAGTGATTTGCCGCTCTGAGTCACGGTCAGATAGCAGTTGCATTCGGAGAGGGTTGATCTGTGTTCTATGGCTCAGCGTGATTCGCACAGCCATTACCACTGATGTGCATTAGGCTGAGTGTATCAGCCTGCCACGAGCTTAGACAGGGGAAAAGTAGCAAGGACACAAGGTACATTCATAGCGGTACCATTTAATAGCCATTCATTCGTGCATGTGTGCTGAGCCTCTTTAGAGAGACCAATACTAGGGTAAAAACATCTAAATTTCATCTCTCAGTCTCAGGGACAGATCATAGACTTTCCACAGTGATGCATCCGATGTCCAAGACCCCCATTCATCCCAAAGAGCCACAGGCCCATTATTTGGCTGTAGTCGAATGACTCCAGTTCGACCCGAGTCTCTATTGTGCCACACAGTGTAAGCTGCCAAATGAAGGGTGAATCTACACCAACAGAGATTTTTTCCCTTTTTTTTTTTACCTCCAAGCCCAAAGGCTTGCCTGGCAAACAACAAACACATTATTGTAATGTTCAAGTTGACACTGGTAATTAAACATTTCTCCTCCATAGTTACTGGTTATGTGGCATGAAAACAAAGCTCAGTAGAAGTTATTACTGTAGTGAACTAGCTAGGAGACAGAGATGAAAAATGCAGAAAAATATGTAGCTGTTTGACAGTTTCATCAAACCCAGAGGCTGCTGTTGGCCCTGAAGAGGATCCCACACATTTCTGTTTTATATTTCAGTTTCTTTGTGCTGTTATATGGGCTACTGCATCAAATACCTGCAGCGCGTGTTGAAGTGAACATGCAAAGGGTACAGGCTGATTTTTTAGAATTGCTTTCTTTTTTCATTATTATTATTATTACTCTAGTAACTTCATAGCAACACCCTGGCAACCGGATGTGGTTTCTTGCATCATAGCAATACGGTTTGCACAGGTAAATACCACAGTTTTTTTCCAAAACATTTAATGATGCAGGTTTTCTAAAGGCATTAACTTACAAAGCATGTCAGTTATAGATTATCTGCAGAGCCAAGCCTTTTTGCTAGTGCGTACTTTAATGAGTCAGCTGTTACAGAAATGTGTTGGAGTATTCTTCTCCTTGATTATCATCTTTATTACCAAACATAAAGATCATTTGTGGACTCTTACAGTGTCACATCTTTATCTGCCATGGATGGATTTAAATCTTCTTTATGGACATACACTCACTCATACATACACACACTCACACACACACACTCACACATACACAAACACACTCATATGCACACACACACACACACACACACACACTTAATATCCCGCAGAAAGAGCCCTAATGAGACACTGTAGATAATTCCCATCAGAAAATGTTTCCCAAAGTTTATACTTTAGTGTGTGGATGTTTTTGATAACTTTGAGAGAGCTTTAAAAGACTCAAGTATTCAAGCAGCAATGAACCGTCTTATCATGCTGATAAAAATGGAGGGCTCTGTACAGTTCAATTAAATGCCCACAGAATGTCAGTGAGTTTGCTAGTTTCTGAATGTCAGAACTGCTTGGTGGGCAGTGTGTTATCTGATCATTTTTAAACAGATTGTTTATTTGTGCAGATTCTTCATTTCCAATGTAAGAATCTCAGCAGAAATAAAATTCACAAACTAATCCCATACCGGGGATAAATTCAGGACATTAAAATCATTATGATTGTTTAAATGAAGGTAATATTCCCATAAACTCCTATTTTCTTCATTTGTGTGTATGTGGGCATGCATCTGTGTGGCTTTATTAATAAAAACATGTAAATCCCATATTTTGGTGATGCAATAAGGAGTCAGGAAATAAAGTATTTTACTGTATAAATGAAAGTAATATTCCTTTAAACTCATATTTTCATTCATTGTGTGTACGTGGGCATGCGTGTGTGTGACTTTATTAATGAAAACATACACAAACTGAAAGTGAAATGTAATTTTAGCTCCAGTTTACTGGACCATGACTGGATTCCGCCGGGAATTCCGAAAACCTAATGATGTTTTTTTGTGTTTGATTTTTTTCTGAGGCCGCACAATGACGACTGTGGTAATTTAATTCTGCATTCCGCACCATTCAAATACGAGTGCGGTAACATTCCAATTTCATAGGAAAAGCTTTACATAACATAGTAAGGCAGATTGTTTATTTGCAGTGACATTTCTGAAGTTCAAAACCAGTCAGATATGATTTAACATGAATCTGTATTTCACAGCTGTGTGTGCTGTGATGTTGATTGCAGTGATTATGACTATCGTTCTTTCTCATACCCTGGGAGTTTTTGTGGTGGTTTAGAAATGAAAGTCGTCACTTAAAGATGGCGGCTGGCTCATGTCTGGACCCTGACAGATACCTTGTTTATTCTGTCTAACGGTTTGGGGTTTCTTAGTCAGCACTGTACATATTTGGTCTTTAGTTTGACCTTTTAACAGATGGCAGGATCAGAGATGGGAATTATGAGGCAGTTAATGATGGAGGTGAAAGTTTCAGTTGCACTTATGGGTTCTGGTTGTTTTAGTACCTGAAGAATAAGTGACTCAACTATATACTTAAATATACTAAACAGAAACAAACTGGTCTGTTTGGTAACACTTTAACACTTTTTCACGCTTACGAAAGTACTGTTTATCAGAACACAACTGTGTGTTTTCAGCTGCACATTGTTATATGAACAATCAGTCAATAATTACACTGGTTTAATTTTGATTATAGCGATTTAATGCAGTTATAGCATTTATTATTTTATTTCAACTCTGGTTACTTTTAGGACACGCATTGCCCATTTACACGCACACACACACACACACACTTGCATTTCAGACACCCCTCCTGAGCTGCAACAAATTAAGCCTGTCAGCATGTTATCTTTCACTGTCCCTCCACTAATTCATCTCTGACAATTACTGCTCAACATTTATCTCTTACTTTTTCACTCTCTCACTCTTTTTCTTTCTCTCTCTCCCTGTCTTTTCTGCTCTGCTATCACCTTCTTTCAACCTGGTGAAGGATGGTCTCTTTCTGTTTGCATTTTATTTTTTTAACATCTTTCCACTTCTTCCCTTGATCTCTGTGACCCCAATAAGAACATCAAAGGCAGAGTTCTCGCTCTGTATCTGTTTCCTGTGGTTAGGTGATAGTTTTAAAGTGTGTGACGAAAAAAATTGACCTCTAGGCTCTTCACCCACTTGACAGGGTTTGGAAATCACTTTGAAAACTCTGCTGCTCTCAGCATCACGGCTAAAGCGCTAGCAGCACTTTGGTGGGAGCTTAGCAACAGGAAGCGTCAGTGTTGCTTGTATTTATCACCCACACAAATGGATGCACTGAATATCACATTGAAGGCTTGTACTGTATTTGCAGACCTATTCATATTTCTACAGGTATGTCCTCACCGAACGTCTCTGTGATTAAGAAGGTTGTGATAGTCGCTTACAAGTCTTTGACATGGCAGAGGCTCTTGTTAGAAGAATTCTAAAGGGGTCTTTCTTTGGTATCAGCAGATCTTAAGGTGCTGAGTCACAGGTAGGGGCAAGTTTAATCACGAACCATGTCTTTTCTGAACAGATTTCTCAACCTCTCAAGAAACCATGTCTGAAATCATTCAGGATGTGTCTTAGTATACAGCTGTAAAGCGACTGCATACTCAATTAATCGTATGCTGGAGTGCACAGTTCACATTCTTCATTATAAAACTGTCTCTATGGTGATAGCGGATTCTTTGAAACTGTCCGTGGACAGGTATTGTAATAGCCAGACAACTTACAGGCGAGTTTAAAAGATTTCACAGCTTTCTCTAAGGGAGGAAAGCGTTATGAGGAGTGGCAGTTTGCGCAGGACGCTAGATTAAAATCAGGAAAGGTTACATCTGGCAGCTCATTGATATGATGGATGATTATTGCTTATGTTAGCGCTTAACATCAAGGGACATTTAAGAGCCCTTCAGAAATAAATTGTTTCCTGAGAATTAATTTTGCAGAATTACAATGAAACCCGATGCAAATCCTGTAATTTCCGTCTTATTTTGAGCCGGGAATAATTTGAAAGTTCACATGGAAAAAAAGGCTTTAATAATAATGGTGCTAATTAAATGCTCAGCCATTTGATTGTGAAAATTGGATTGCAAGGGCAGAGGAATAAGTTTACAGCTGCGGTAAAGTATCATACGTGTGTTTTTGGTTTGGGATGGTACATGCCCACATATCTGCAGTTCAGTATTGATTATTTCACATGTGCTAAATCAGACAGGATATAATAAATATGTTGAATTCTTCGTTAACAGCAAAGAGGAACTTTTGTGGGTCCCTTTTGTAAACTGCGTCATAGTGTTTATCATTATACAGCTGATTAATTTGTGATGTTTGTCCATTAAAGCAAAAATTGGCAAATCAATCTCTGTTAATCTGTATTTATGTAATGTGTTGACCATCACAGCAGTGAAATTCAGCTGGTAGGATCATGAACAGATATACAACTCCAGTGAAGATCAGCTTTCCTGGAGTCAGAGAGCTTAGACGATCTGAAGTGCTTTGTGTATGTAAATGTGGCATTTTCTTTCAAACGCTATCCTGGAAGAAGATCAGAATAAATATTTCACCAAGGGTTTTCAGACAAAGGCAGCTGTCAGATGAATATGTACAGTACACAAATCCATTCGGTAGCAGATTGCCATAATTTGTAAGCTAATACTGCTGTTTGCTCCTTTACGGAGCAGTTTTTTGCATGCACTGCTCACTTAAGAAATCAATTTCTCTCCTGTTCACTTTTATTTTATTTGTACGGTCCGTGTAATCAGAATATTCTTCGCTCTGCCTGGAACGCAGACAGAATGGGATCAAATTCCAAATCAGACAAAGTGGTTTGAGGTCATATTAGCATAGCAAGGGTGGTTTTCATAAATTGAACAAAATCTAGTGTTTTTGGAAGTGGAAGCTGGATTGGCAGGACTAATTAATTGGCGGGAAACCTGTGGGGCTGTGGTGCAAAAACAAGGTGAAGCAAAAAGCATCATTAATGTGGACTATTGGCACACAATGAGGGTGCTGCTGAGAGAACTCATGCCTCTATCTACAGACTAATGGTAGCAAAATAAAGGATGAGATCCGGAGGGTAGGTCCAGCATGAGGGCAGGCCACGGGTCGTGGCTCCACTACGCCACAGCAAGCAATCTGAAACGCAGCCTGGCAGACAGATGTATGAATAAACTGCCACAATGAAGGCCCAGACCACTGCAGAGCACATAATGGGGTGACCCTTGCACTTCATTCCTCAATTAATGCACAGTATGAGTGTCAAAATTCCAAACAGGTACTTCTGCAAAATAGACCGTTGTAGAGATAGAGGGGCACAACCATTAAATGATTAAGCTGTAAAACTGAATGCTGTAGGCCCTCCTGGAGCTCAATTGGTACAACATGTTGATAGCAACAGCCAGGTCATGGGTTTGATTCCCAGGGAATGTGATAAAATGCATAGCTGAAATGCACTGTAACCTCTTTGGATAAAAGTGTCTGCTAAATGCATGAATGTAAATCAGCTAAACAATTTTTATTACAATATCTGCTCTGACAGTTCCAAGAAAAATCTTTGATGATATTGTGTAGATATGAAAAGTGACTTATGATTTTTGTAATATATGTCAGTAACAGAAGATGAGGATCATTTTTCATTCAGCAGGTCTTTCAAAGGGTTCTTGTAGCTCGGCTGGTAGAACATGGTGCCTGACAGCAGGACTTTTATGGATTTGAAGATAACGATCAGATGTTTGAAGACATTGCAAATAAACAATGTGTTTACCAAACAATTACTTTGGTTCGGTTTATGTGCATCAAATAGAAGCAGGTCGTCCATTTTCATATCTTTCATAGCGACTCGTTCTAGCTTTCAGAATTGTGACTTTAGTCACAATTCTAGTCTAAAATATAAAAGCAAATGATTTGCATAGCAATGGAGAGCATCAGTTGAGCTGTTTTGGTTTTATTACAAGATCTACAGCCAGATTAATCTGTTCCTGAGATATGATCTGTTTTCTCTGAGGAATAACATCAAATGATGAGTGTGAAATATCAGCCACAGCATCATTACACTTCAGTTTCTCTCATGTCAGAGCTGCTTTGTCATTGTTTTAGTGGGTCATTAAAAACTGCTGCCTTTTTTAACCCTTGGAAAAAACATTGAAACATTCTGTGTAAATATGTCTTCTCTTTAGTGCCCAGTGTTGAAAAACACACCAGGGGAAGTAAAGGCAGCAGTAAGATCTGTGGCAGAAAATGGGCTGTTAAATATGTAATTTCAGTACAATTAGATTTACATTCAAGGAGAGATTAATTTTCCTGTAGGTGAAGCAAGCGATTCTAAAGACAGGATGAAGTAATTTAATATCTGTGTGTATATTAACATTTCTTCATAATATCAGCTAATTTGCAATTATTACTAATATTAGGTCTCTGCTTGAAGAACAGAAAATCTAATACTTCATTTAAAGGAGTAAAGCATATTTGGTCTGGAATATTAAATCATATGTATGAGGTGAGATGAAGCATTTGATTGAATTAGTTTCTCTTGGTACCTGTCTGGAATCAGAGAGTAGTTTCTGTGGTGTTAAATTTGGTATTTGTATAGTATTTAGTTGGTATTTATATCAAATAATTTATATTTAAATTATATTTAAGTCGTTTCAGAGAGCATCTGTAACTGTGATCCGCATGCCAGAAGCTCACTGATTTTGAAGCTCATGTTTTAGTCAGGTATTAAATATTGTTGGTAATTCATTTGTTAACAAGACAACCTTCTGTTTTCACTGACTTAGTATTAATCAGGGATTTCATTGGTGTGATTACTAATTGTGTAATTATATAAACTAAGGTTCTGTAGTATGTGATGAAGTAATTCCTTGGTTTGTGCAAACTTAATACATTTGTTTAGGAGTCTGGATAAGACAATGTCAACAAGAAGCTGAGCAGATGTTTCTGTATTTTTACTGAGATCTTTTGATATAAAAGGTTGAAAGGAAACGTAACAGAACAAACTCAAATTACCTCAGGACCACCAAACTCATCAAAAATATGGGAAAAAGCTTGTTGTGTAGATCTTAAGATTGTTAATGCATAATTGATTGGATCAGTCTGAGTCTCTCAATTTTTTTTCCTTCCACCATCCATCCATCTATCAGTCCATTCTCCATCCATAAATCAAGACTACTACAGTATTCACCATACTTGTAGCTCAGTTAATCCCTGACACAGGAAACTGAACCAATCAAATGTATATCTGTATATCCAGAACAAGGCTGATTCACCAAATATTACCAAAGAGAAAATACTGAATGTGTGCAGATCTGAAGCGAGACGTTCACGGGCCGCAGTCTCAGCCCAGCAACTTCTGAACGTTCATCAATCCCTTGATTTAAACAAACAAAGTGTTTCAATTTCTCCATTTCCATACAGGGCTGAAAGTCAGCACTCACCGCAGAGACGAGGTCACTGCCAGGCAGCAAATAAAGCCACATGTGCGTATGAAGCAAGATTTTGTTCACTTTACAGTGTAATTTGTTTCTCTATTGTGGTGTAACAGCTCTATACAGGTCAGTTCCTCCGGCGCGATTGCATGACGAATTCCAGCACAGAGGAGTTTAATAGAGAAAGAAAAACAGTGAATGTCCCATTCTCATTTCTTTGTGAAATATCCACAAAGACGTATCCTTTCTTTTTCTCTCCCTCCCTCTCTCTTTCTCTCTCCCCTCCCTCCATCTCCCCCTCTATTCAAAGACATGTAATTGCATCATTTTTCAGGACTTTGGCCCTGTCTGAGAGGTGGATTCGCCTCATTCATCAAACTAATGGAGGCGGGAGTGATTGGAAAATACAGGCTTTGATCATGGTGTCGTCCTCTTTTCCCATCACTCTCTAACAGCCCATGTATGTAAACACACATAATCAACTTCATCTAGCATTGGTGTGTGTGTAGTTTAAGAACGTATGATACTAATGGCCAGTCTTTTAAGATCCTGTTTTAAAAGACATCATGTTTTGACGTCATGTTTTATAGGAAGTAATTAATTATAATTATGGCTGCTAAGTGGCATATAAAAAAGATATCTCATGACATATAAAAAAGATATCTCATGACATATAAAAAAGATATCTCAGTAAGTCTTTAAGTTCCGGGGCGACACTTTTTGATACTGAAACCAACATGCCACAATTATGTCATTGCATTTACTCAATGCAATGGTATAAAATTCAGTGATGTGATTTTTTTTAATCTGTAACATTTGTAGAACATTCCACTAACTTCTTATGTTCCACTAAATAATTGATTTATAATGTTAAGAAAACATTCTACTAATGTTATTGCAAGAACTTTAAGTCAACGTTCAGAGAGCGTCCCTTGTTAGCTGGGTTACAGCTAGAAAAAGCTGAAGGGAATAAAATGCAGGGATCTCCAGATGCAGACATGTAGCACTTGTGCAACAATCAACCAGTTCAACTGTATGAATGACTCTTAACTTACTATGTATGTAATTTCCACCTTTAAATAATGCTCTTGAAAAGCTGGTCTAGCCAAACAAACTCTTGTAAGCTGATGGAACATGATGCAGCTGCAGGCTGTGGCTTTGAGGATGTTTATCGATCGTGAAACAGGTGATTTAATTAATTTTCACAGCAGGTGAGCAGAAAGCCTTTCGCTCTAAGTCACCAGAGCTTGTGCTTTTCCATATGGAAAACATGATCAGACACCATCACCATTTTTCCCATTACTGTTATTCACTTTTTTTAATCAATAAATTTTAACTTTTTTTCCTAACTTGTAATTTAAATATGTAGTTTTGCCCTATTTGTGTTTTGCATTGTCTTATTAGTAGATTTGTAAACCAGCTAAATCGCAAAGTAATTTTGCAGGAACATTTTAACAATGAATGTGAGGCTAGTAACACTGTCGTGTTCCACCCACCTTGCAGTTTTCCTGCCTGTTTCTGAATTAGATTTACCTCAAGCCACACGAAAGGTAATTATGAACAAATGTCAGAAGAGACAACAGTGTGTGCATATATGAGCGAGAGAGTGAGAGTGAGTGAGAGAGAGAGAGATTCTTAGAGTGGGATTTTCCTAGATCATCTTTCACAGAATGTGAGAAATCAGCGGCCATTAAAGAGACCCAAACATAAGATCCAAATTAATCATCCTTGCCTTTTAATTAATGTGCATGAGTGACTGGATGAGCGAGTTGTTCTGTTGTTTAGCTTATATCACAGGCATATATATCTGACCCTAAATTAGACTTAATTCTGCCTAATTGTAAAATTAACATATTTTCTTGATTTCTGATGAGTTTCCCAGCAGTATTTCAGCTGTTCAATTGTTCAGACTGATTTCAATTTCAGACTAAATGAGACTCTACAGAACTGTTAGCTTGACATTCAATATGTGTTTCTAACCGATGTGGAAAAATTGGCATGAATATCTATCCCACCCACCGGGAGATTTTGGCTCTTTTTGTCAGAGTGACTTACAATTACAATAATAAAGAGCTGTTTTATTCACAACTACAGCTGCCTCCAATTGTTTATGCCACAAATTGGTCAGTCAAGAGTATCTATTTAAGCAATTTTTACAACCACTGTTTATATTTTGTTGTTATTCTTTTACTCTGAAGTCTGTTATTACCTCCAAGCCGTGAGACAGAAAGCGAGCAAGTGAAATTATCCAGAGAAACATTCACGCCTCTACAAATTAGCCTCACACACCCACTGTCTCTTTACATTCTGAAATGCCACTCCAAGGTTTAGAGTTCATTTTCTGAACAAGACTTTGTGCATTTTAATGTCTTACGCAGAACTAATAGTCAATAAAAGTTTCTAGGTGAGTGAAGATCAGGGAAATGTTGTCTGAATCTTTTCCAGTTGTTCTTTGTGGGCTGTAACCCAAATATGGGAAGGAGGGGTTGAAACTGTAATGTAAACATAACTGATTTGATTGGCTAGGAGTTTGATCATGCAGACATTACACCAGTGTTCTGAAAAATGAAATAGATTATAATTATAAATTTAAATGGTTTTAGGTGAACCTGTTTAAAATCTTTGTTCTGTTCTATCACTGTTGGAAAAACATGTGACTTAGTTTGTGTATTAGCATTAGTTGTGTATTAGGTCTTGTTTTTACGTTTTTGTTCATCACATTATTAACAGATTTTGTACAGAATTTTTTCTTTAACAGCCGTCACCATTAAACCTTTATCCAAACAATCCTCCTTAATTAATTTTAGTGCAGTGTTGCAATAACTATAAATATGCTTTCGCAATATTACAATTCTGTTTACTTTAAAATTCTTCATTATTAAAACTTCTCCCCAGTCCTCCGTTATTGAAAGCAAAATATTTATGAGGAGATTTCTGCGGCATGTAGCACCTATTTAGTGTATAATAATGCATATCCTGCATCACAATAAACTACAACTATTTTCATGTTAGTCTTTAGCAAACGCGTTTTTCGCTTCCTTCTAATATTCGCAGGCCATGATTACCCAGATATAATCACAAGTCTATAATCCACTTACTCCACAGAGAGCTAAATGTATCATTTTGAGCAGCCCCTGCCAATGGGGCAGCCATAAAAGACTCTTGGCTAATGGTATAAATTAACTCTCAGATGTGGCCCTCTTAAACAGAAGACGCAGGTCAAGAGAGCAGCATAGTGCCTGAATTATTTCTCTCTCTCTCTCTCCTATAAGAAAAAAATCAAGTCTTTAAATATCTAGATGCACTTCTATGAGTTCTGTGCCAGCAGTTTTGATGCTGTATCTGTGTTTGTGGTTTTTAAAATAAATCCCAGGAACCAGCTTTGAAAACCACATTTCAGTTTTAATAGTCTTAATTCACATCACCATCAGCCACAGGCTTACGATCAGAGTAAAACAAACATCTCACGCAAACACAGCAGGTCAGATTCTCGTGTCACTGCGCTGTGCAGAGCAGCATTAACACAGTCAAGCGTCACACAAATGCACCTCTGAGTGCGCTATAAAAACTGTCTTTGAACAATCGCAAGTTATTATTTATTATTCAGAGGCAGTTATGACACAAAACACCACTGACAACATGAATTTATTATGAGGCATGTGCATATTGTGAATCAAGTAATCACTGAATGAACCAATTTAAAGCATGTCTCATCTAAACCAGCTGCCTGAAGATAATTGAGTGTGAGTGTGTGAATTTATAGGCGTGAGTCTTACGGTTCTGAGGTCACTCTGTATGTTCAAGTGTAAACAGCAGCCTATTAACGAAAAACAGAAATAAATAACAGCCCACCAGTTTTGCTTCCAGGTGGGCACAGAATCAACAATGAGTTTATCACATGTGACTGAATGTTTGAAGATTGACTTAGAAGGTTACTGTATTAAAAGCTTCTTTTGTATCATTGGCTGGTATTTTCATGCAAGGCTAATGGTTTTAATTTATCTAAACGCTGCTCCTAATTCTAACCTTCATTTCTGATTATATTATTCTCACGGAGTGTCATTTCACAACAGTGTTTTTAACAGGTTTAAGACACAACAGTGTTTTAAAACAGCTCTCGATTCACAACACAGTTGGTGAGTTTTTGTTATTTAGGGGAAATGCTTAAACAATTGTTTATTATGTTTAACTAATAAATTCTGTATGCCTGATTTAAATTGTTTTAATACTGACCTAATAATATATTTTTGAACAGTTATCTAAACACACACACACACACACACACACACACACACACACACACACACACACACACACACACACACACAGAGTTCAAGGTTAAGTGCTTAAAGTTAAACAGCTGGCAACTACTTTAGGGGAAATCTCCTCCATCTGTGCAGGGATCTGGTTTGGTTTACAGTTATTTATACAGTACACATCATCAGCTGCTTGGTTTAGCATAAGCTGGATTGCTTGCAGTACCCGTCAGCTGTTAACCAGAGCTGATGTCTGAGGCATCATTATCCACGATTGCTTAGTCATGATCAAGTATGATCCACGTTCTCTACAGTGAACAACCACAGACATACGACCCAGTATGTCACTGACCTCAGTCCATATGTAAGCGTCCTCCGCTGGGGCTGACAGATGGAGGCAGGGCTGGACCGGGCTGAACTCAGATCGTGTGGTTTTTCACTGCTCTGTTAGTTATGTTGTCGCTGTTAGCAGCTCAGATTTATACACTCTGTTTCCAATGGAGCTGCGTTGAAAATCATTTACTAATGCGGTTTGCAAAATAACATATTTCGTCTGCTTGCAAAATACGAATTAAAATCCTAGTAAACACACAAACAAAAACTTTTTAATACACATTCCTGGATTTGTTTATAGAAAAATTTGGATTTCCTGTAACATATAATGGAGGTTTGGTTGTTGTTGTTGCTGCTTTGTTTCAAGCTTAAAATCAACCTTCCAGCCCATAATAATCAGGGCAGTGCAGGTAAATGAGGCAACAGGTATCAGTGTGGGGCAATGCAAGAGGAGTTTTGTATGATAAAATATTCAATGAAGGCCCTTGTTAAGCATTCAGTGAGTTATAAATGGCGAGTGTGTTTGCCGGTACCAGATTCATGGATCTAATTAACGTGTGACTGTTGGGTTAAGCATCAGGCATCTTATACATGTTTATGCATGCAAATGCTTATATCCTCGGGCCAAAAAGAACCCAAACGTATCGGCACATGAAAAGGTAATAAATAAATAAATAGATTTCCTAGCCGTTCCCTGAGGATGTCTGTTATTCTTTGGTGTAGCCTTGAGTGTATTGGTTTTATATTCTTAATGCATGTGTTAGCTAGATAGTAACCCCTATTAATGTTCATTTTCACAGTCACATGAATACCTGTTGCTCCCTTGAGCGGTAAGCTGCTGTCTAAAGCCCTTCCATCCTAAATTAAACACTCTCTCTGAGAGAGAAGCCTGGATAAGAGTTGCCATAGCAACAGGCTAGCTAACTTAACAAGGTCCAGCTTAGAATTAGGCAGAGCTGAAACAATATTGTGAATGCGTGTGCTGTGAGAGTGAGAATGGAAAGGGGGAAATAGGAATAGGTGACTAGAACTAGTTGTCCATCAACCATATTGCTGTTTTATAAGGCAATAAACTAGTAAACTGGACTTATAGTTTGTTTTAGCTTTAATATTTTAAGATAAATGTTTTGAAGAGGATGAATTAGGAGAAGCAACATGTTTGAAGGTGGGAAACATGATTTAAACATAATAAACTAAAAGCCTTGAGAAAGTTGCTCACTTATTCTTTCTTATGTGATAAGTTTTAGTTGCCCAGTTGAGGGACTTTGCATTTTTTTAAATAATAAAATAATACTGTGTATTTTTGATTTGCTTATTGCATGCTTGGTGACACAACTTTGAATGTTCCTTGAACTGCTTGAACCATGAGCTTTTTAAAAATGGATCAGTTTAAATCAGTTTAAAAATATTTCAACCTTTCTTAAAACTTATCTTGGGATCCCTGTTTTTTTTCTGTTGAGTTCCGCACAGCTGGTTTAACACATGACTGCTTCCAACTAGATGTTGTTTAAAAGTCCAGTGTAAAAAAGTTTCCAGTGTGAGCTATGGGGCATTTTTGATAGCAGTCGAAGGTTTGGTGTATCTCTCATTGGAAACGGATGGTTTTCTGTTTGACTGTTTGTTTATACTGTAGTGGATTGACAGCAATCAGTAGGTGTTTGATTCAAGAATCTGAACTCAATCCTGGACCATCAAAGGCATCCTGCTCTTCCCCATATCTCAGTGTCAGGGAATCAATTCTCATTGGCTCTCAGCTGATTGTTTGTTGCACGTATTGATGTGTGGACAGAGAGACAGATAAAGAGAACATGTTTATGTTAAGAAAAGATATTTCAAGCCGTTGGAGTGGGTGGGAGATTTTAAACAATATGGAGGTTTTCTGTGGGCTGTTGTCCTTCAGAGCATAGAATTATATACAAATTAAATCCCAAAAGCATGATGACCAGACACCTAGTTAGTGCTTTAATATTGCATTTCATTGACCTAAACCTGAGTAACATTTCACAAATGTCACTTGATCAAACTGTTCTGTTTTTGTACCACACAAATATTCCAGCCAATTTATTTTATAAATTGTCTGAAGTCAAATGATTTTATTCACAAACATCATACATATGTGAATTTTATTGTTAGTTCTACTTCTAACTGTTATATCAAATCCAGCTTGTGATGTTTTCCGATATCTGGTCTACTGATTTATATCATTTTTGTTTCTAGTCCTTTGTGTATAATTATATAAGCCAACTTTTATTGGCAACTTTTAAAATAAAATCAGATGCAAAGCTATTTACCTATTTTACTGTTATAAAAATTCATTTAGCTTTAATCGAATATCCTCTATGTTAGTGAACGTTCTAAAAACATAGTTTGATCCTGTTAGTATAGACAGACGTAAGTCATTATGGCATCATCGGTCACATTCAGTGTAGACAGGTGTAATATCACAACCACAGCGCTGCAACAGAGCCGAATCCATCACTTTCCACTTTCCACCTCTATGAAGCTTATGACAACACTGCAAAGGTGGTGGTATCGTTTCTCTGCAGATGTTTGTTTAGTTTGTTAGTGTTGGCATTGACATTTCATGCAGTGACACAATATTATGCAGTTCCTCCTTTGATGGACTCCTCATTCCCTGAAGAATAAAAACACATTATTCAAATGTATGGTTTTAATGGAACGCCCCACAGTCATTAAAAAGAAGCACAAATTAGACAATGTTCCTATTTTAATTCTATTGTGTATATTTAGAGTTTCTTTGTGCTTTGTTTATAGTCGCCTTTAATTTAAAAGTGAAACTGGAGCTATTAGCGTGGAAAGCAATTTACTTGGTCTGTCAGTTGGCAGTAATGGAAAATTCCTACCTGCACTTTGGCTGTGTTGTCTCTTAGAAAAATGGGGGGCATGGATAGGAACTTGTGTTTGTCAGAATGGTATCATGTGCTTGAAGTAGATGCAGTAAAAGAAACGCGTAAGTGTACATAAAAACATTATGTGGTATGGAATTATAATAGCAGACAATACAGGAAATGGCTTTTGTTGGGGTCATTGATAAATATAATGAATATTGAGACTCACTGTGGTTACCATACATCTCTGAGGTGTCTTATGAGCTCCTCTTTCTTCTCCTGCTGTCCACATATGGTAAATGGGCTTTTGGGAGCAGTGTATATTGATTTCATTTCGGTTCTCCAATCTTTTGCCAGGCATTATTCTGAAGACAAATGTTCCTGAGTCGTGGGTGCACTCACAGGAAGAGTCAAATGGGGCTTGATGCTAATGCATTCACCTTGCACTCAGAGCAATAAAGAAGAGATGTGTTCGTGGCCACGTGCACTTTTATCCTTTCTCTTAGGTATGCCTGAAATGAAGGGACCAATCATAGCTCAGTGTTGTTCTACATTATTCTGTCACAGAGGTTCCCACCATATGGTGCAATATCTCATCACAAATGTTTCTGCATTCAGTTGTCCCTAGTTTTACCTCACAAACATTGTTCATTCGTGTTTGGCAGATGTTGCTGGGTGGGAAGTAATGAACGAATCCTTCATCTATGTTGTGACTCTCTATATTGCATCCCTGAATCACATGTGATCATCAGACCTTCAGCATCTTGTGAGGTTTCTCCTGGCTGTTGGCATCCATTGAATGTGTTTACACATCAAACTTTCATAGGACAGATTTCCTGTTAGATTGACCATGAAATTCTTCTAGAAAATTCTAAAAAACTCCAGGTTTTGGCAGGGGCTCGTGTGATTTTCATTCTACAAATGTCCTTTGGGAACCTCTGAGGAAGTGAAAACTAATCTTAACATCTTTTAAGGGTACGTCCTTTTTACTGGTTACAAGTTCAACAGTTTTTATTATAAAAAGGGGAAGGGGGACATCACCGGCACAACCTGTGACATGTTTGGTGATTTTCGTTCAGAAATGGAGCAGAACGCTATATTTGCACTTTCATGGAAGTTTGTTTGGTAAGAAAACTTCTGGCAGGGAAGCAGAAGGTGAAATCAATGCAGCAATGGAACAGATGCTCCTCAGGAAGAGGCAGGTGATGCAGTGAGGAGAATCAGGAGAGAAATGCTGAAGATTGCAGACTGGTTTTCATTTTAAAAGTGTAGATCCACTTCAGCTGATGTATTTACTCTCTTATGTTCTTTCTGCCACTGAGAATTGAATTATGGAGGTGTTTTGTAATGTTTTGTTATTGCCATCCGAGAGCAGCATATATACGTGCTCCAACTCACCAAACACATATTTATTTATTTCTGGGCCATAGCTGTATAAATTACCAAGACAATTTAGACATGTTACTGCTACATAATCTACTTTGGTCTCCTTTCTTTCTCTTTGTTTTGAGTGCCATTCACCTGCATCTTCCACATGTATTTTATCTCTCTATATATCTCTCCCTTTGTCTCTCTCTCTCTCACTAACACACACACACAGGTGTGTGCCACTACATTACTCAGGATCTCATAGATTCATATCATAATTAATGATATTTTCTGTACTGTAACCCTAACCTCCACCCTAATATTCATACATTATTGTGTCAGCTGTATCTAAAAGGGTGGGGACTTTTCAACATATTTTGTTTTTGTTGTTGTTGCATAGAGCATACAAGATTTTCTGTGCCCTGCCTGTAAACCCTCACACCGACCCTTTCTGCAATTTGCATTTTTATGAAGACATTGTTTAGTATGCTTATTAGCCCGTTTTCCTTGTGGGGATATTTGGTAGACAAGATCTGACCCCACACATACACATGCCCATGCTGATGAACAACTCAAATCTCAGCTCAGTTCTCACCAGTCCTCAGAGTGGCAGCATTACACACCTTTGCAGTAAGCACGTCTCTTTAAGTCACACGGGTCACAGGGCAGACTGTAGAGAGGCACACAAGAGGGTTTGGGAAGAGTGTTTAATCTATACAGGAATGTGCCTTATAGGCAGAGCTTAAACAAACAGAGCATTTCTGCAGATGCTTTAGTACTAAGTAACTTACAGTCTATTCAAAGAATAATTTCACATTATACTGGTATTTACAATATCCATGACTACTGAGGTGTGTTTAGCAGTGTTCAAATAATACTACACATATAATAATATCACTCCAGAAATAGTTTGTTCCCTGCTAGTCAGAAAGTTCCAATTTTACTGAAGAGAAAGAATTTATGACCTCTTAAAATGTCAGAGAGAATTATTCATTTAAGTTTGCTAACCCACAGTAACAACACATAAAATGTGATATACTGTATTTATATTGAGACGATGTTTGATTGAATAGGTCAGTGTTTGAGTGCCTAAATAATTATCCATGTTTATGTGTGGTAAGACATCCTGGAACTTATGCTAATATAGGCCCTATAAGCTAACAGCATTGTAATCAAATTGTCTTATTTGTATTAATCGGATTTGATTTTGTATTCAATTGGATCACTTGCTTTATCTCTCTATAAAACAGCATTGATGGTGAAGAATTGGATTCCAGCCGTTGCTTAATAATGTCACATTTTTAGCGTTGGAAGATGTCACTGTACAAAAGACCTACAGCTTCTTTGAAGGTGGAGCTGATGAATGGACGGATCAAAAGCTGTCTTCACGAAATCAGTAGTTTTAGTTGTGGAGGATGTTGGATGGTGAAGACTCGATTTTCTTCCTCTTTATAGTGAAACAGAATAACTGTCATGGAACCTCCTGATGATCTGATTTATCACACGCAAGGGAAGTTAGCAAGACATCTAAAAGAGTTCCTGGACTCGAGAGCTGTCATGCACCCAGACTGCACATCACTGGGGGAGTTCGTCTGAACTTAGTGCTTTCTATCAATCAATAGCTTGGGCTACTGTAGGTTCATGAGATAAGATTAAGAGATATGGGGTTCTTGGGGCTAGATCTATCAGAAGAAGCTGCATTCCTGTCCTCAAACCTAAACAAGATTGTTGTCTCCTCTAAGCATGCTTGCCCTCCAATGACAAACATTTTCATGATATGTTCCATTTCATTGCATGTTTTGTGTGACACAACCACTATAGATAGGATTTAAGTGTGTACAGAGACGTAACTCAAAGAGCATTTTGATATAATTTCGATCAATATTTTTGGCAGTTGATGTAAAGAAATCCCCAAGAACCAGGCGATTGTTTTGAAACATTGTTCCGCCTACAGCTGTTGTTTTTAATCTTTTCCCACATCAGATGGGCACTTACAAATGTGGTATTAGAAAGGAAATTAGTTTTGTTTTTATATGTCTGTATGTGTCATAAATATCTCTTTTAAACTTTTATTAAATCCAGGATGTTTGATAAGAAGAGTTTTTGATCAGCTTCCTGCTGTGTGGCCTTATCATATCATTGATGCCTTCATTTAAACCAATATATTTCCCAAACATGAAAGCCTGTCTATCTCTGTGCATAGGTTCCTGTCTTACAGAACATAGATACTGTATGTTCCCTGTGTGAAGATTGAGACCCAGAGTTTAAAGGACAAAAATGTGTTTTATTTGATGCATGACTGCATTGTGCAGGGCTAGAGAGAGAGAGAGAGAGAGAGAAAGAGGAAAGAAAAAAGCATAAAAAAACATGCATAACTCCAGTCATTATAATATCCAGTCATAATATATATATGCATAACTTCTACAAAAACAGATACACTTTAATAACAGCACACAGGTTAAACATTTGATTCACATGTTCTGAGACACTTAACAACAAATGACACCCGTGCTGAAGCAGAGGTGGCGTTTGATTCGAGAGCTGCAGCAGGAAGTCTATCAGCCTTTAAATCGTTTAACAAATTCCACCGTCTCAGGTTGTGTTGCAATCTATTCTGTATGTATCAGCCATGGTGCAAGTCTGAAGTAAACAGACGCCCCAGGTGAGCGCTGGCCCCTGAGGAGTTCCCTGAGGAGCCTGTGTTTATCAGTCTGGAGCTCATACAGCAGAGTGTGATTGACAAGACACTGGTGTGATATGAACCTCTCAGGCGCCTTATTACTGTTAATGCTTTGCTTTGTTTTATTTGCTCTGAAGGTATACAGTGCTTACTAGCTTAGCTCCTCACACTAACACACATTCTGTAGCATTTGTTATTGACACATAATATTCTACATAATGTTCACCAAAAATGAAAAAAAAAAAAACATTTATTTGTTCTCATTGCTGTCTAGGAGAAGCAGTTGAGATCTTCTTGGAGCTTGTCCATCTGAGATCACTTTTATAGTGTTGTTGTATAAGAAAGATCTGTTTGAGGATTTTTTTATTCTTCTATGTTTTAAGAACAAAGCATATGAGGTATTGATGTTAGGAAGAGCACATAATGAATTCTCAGAGTTTTCATTTTCAGGTGAACTGTTTTTTAAAGAATGTGTTTCCAGAGGAACCACAAAAAAGTCCCACCTACGGAGCTAATCTCAGCTGCTAACACACTCCTGCCGTATAAAACTCTGTTCCCCTCCAAAACTATTGATAAGGAGTGCACAGAATGGTTTCAAGACAAAAAAATCAAGCATATATACAACGTGCTTTTGAATGTTTCACAAAAATACACAGTTTCAAAGGATGTCCTTGGCTCTGTGCTCACCCTGCTTGAGAGCGGCTTAGAAGTTGCGTGCCAAGCAAGAAAATGTATAGCTGTTTATTTTAAGTAACTTTTGCATTCTTTTGTCCTTTTGTCATTCTTTTCTGCAGGCGGTGGAAACCAATCTAGCGTCCAAAGACAGTCACTGGGTGTACGCCAATGAGGTAAGACCACCTTCATCATCATTTTCATAGCTGATTCTTATCCCTTTGATAAAAGGCTTCGACCTCCAATGTTTGGCAGTCACATACAAGAAACAACCAAAAATCATTCGGTCTGGCATCGTCAATTCCAATTTCAGCTTGCTGTGTTTGATACGTGACACATATCTCATTCTGTATGTAATATGCTGTCACCATGCTAAAGCAAAGCTGACAGTGGATTATTGCACTGGCAGAACTCAGAGTCACATTTTGCTCTGCTTTCTCCTCTATCTCTCTTTCTCCTTTTCTCTCTTTCTCTTTCCTACGTAGTTAAATTAAAGCTAAAAGCAAGTCTGATTAAAGCTAAAAGCACAACCCAATGAGAATCTGGCCCTTAAAGAACTAAAATCAAGCACCAATCAAAGCTAAGGAAAGAGCTAGAAACCAATGAGAGTTGAAAAGAGAGAGCTCATGGCCTAATAAGGGCTAAAAGCATAAACCTTTGACTTGATAACATATTCACAGTGCTTTATAATAGAGGTTGGTCTTTCATTTGGTGGTGTGAGGGTAACGGTGGCTTTTGGCTTGTGTGGGTTTTCATGACAAACTTCTTTGTGGATTAAATGAATGGAATTTTTAACTCCACTGTTTTGCCCTTTGGCTGTTTTTTTCACAGCAGCAGAATACAGTTGTCAGTTCAGTTTTATGGTGCTAAAGCTAAATATAAACACACACTTAGCAACAGCCCCTGAAACTCACTGTGAAATGACCACCATTACCCCACTACAGCACCCCTGCAAGTGTGTGATTCAAGTTTTAACGTGGGGTTACAGTGACTCACACAAACACAGATATGAGGGTCATCCAAATGTTTTATATGCAGTCGCTGTTTCTCATCTATTCATGTGATGGGCTGGATGTGACTCAAATGCTGAAGTTAAAAAACATTTCAAATTTGAATAATTTAAATGTTATTGATGAATTCATGTCTTGATTAAACTCATTGAATAACATTTGTTTAGTTGATTAGTTTAGTTATGATAATACGTTATGCATTACTACCCAATCAGAGCTCAGGGCAGAGGGCACTACCCAATCAGAACACAAGACCGGGGCTGGATAGCAAAAACACTGTTATTTATTTTGATGAGTTGAAAATAATAGAATAGTCACTGTTTTTATGCAGACAGAGACACAACTTTGCTTATTTTAAATATCAAGGTTGAGAGTGATTTTGTGACATCAAAAATGGTGTATCACACTACAGGCAACTCAGTAAGCAACTCAGATGACTGCAGTTGTGTTTGTGATCATGCATGTTGCTATTTTACATGCATAATATAAAATGTTCAGTAATTGAAAATGTCAAAGTTAATTCCAATAATCTGATTGGAATTTGTTTCAAAATATATATCTAGAATTAAACCAGAACATCACCTTATTGAACCGGTTATTGTTTTGTATTGCTCTGTTACAGTAACCACAGAAACGGTATAATTACACATAAAGATTTTCTCAGCTGATATGTCACAGCAGACGCAGGTAGTCATATATGCTCTGTCACGTTCTCTCTCAGTCACTCGCAGCGCTACTCCAGTAGCTTCTCAGAAACAGCCGGAGATTCATTGTCAGGCTAATCCTGCAATCTGTGGTGTAAAAAAGTAGTTCCACAAACAGCAGTTTTTTCGGGACACTCCCTGGTTTATTCTTACCAATTCATATACTTTCAATTGCTGGTAGGCCCTCCAAATAAACTGCTGTATCCATCTGTATAAGGCGTCAAATCTCTCTGTGACGCAAGTCGCCGATAATCAGCGTTTCTCACAGGAAGTAAGTGAGATGTAGTGACTGAGGTGGCTTAGTCATTACAGATGTCTGTCCGTGTGAACGTTAGCTTTGCCATAGCGGTTTTGTTATTTGATATTTCTCACTAAGCATAATTCTGTATCACCCCTGCTAATTTCCCCAGTAAAGTCAGATTTCAGTAAGATCAAATTAAAGCGGAGTCACATACAGCCTTAGAAAGGTGAGACGCGAAGTAGAGAGATCAAGAGATTCAGAAAATTTCATGATGCGTCACCCTAGGCTTTGAAAAGCAGAGATGTTAACTGAATCACATCACCACCATGCTTCTGTTTATCCCTGAATCTGTGAAATTGAGTCTGAGCGGAATAATTTGCCTGCACCTCAACACAGATTTGAATTGAAACTCACAAATTAAGGCTTAATAGGTTTCATCCATCAGGGTCAATGCAGAACGTTAGGGGTCTGAATATCATTTTAAACTTTGTTTTTGAAGCATTATTGGCTTGCATCAGATCTAAAAAGTGAGTAATTCCCTTAAATTGCCAAGTCAACAACATTTACATTTATGCATTTTGCACGACGTTAATGCTCAGATGTCCACAGAGATTTAGTTACGTACGGTGACATCAGATGTTCTGACTTTGCTGTCACCTTGTTGCTCGTGAGAAAGTTATACAGACATGAGTGATTATATCAGTGATATCCCACTGACAGGGACATGCCTCAGAGATCATGTATGTGTTGGGCACGGCTGTGTTGATTAATGTGGTAGGAGGTCGCCTGTGAACTCTCAGCATTCCACACTGTCAGTCGTATCCCAGCACGTTATTGTGCTAATTTTTTTGTGTGAACGCCAGCTGTTAGACTACTGCCAAAATATTTGGAAAAATAGAAAGATATTTTGTTATAGAAGTTATATAGGCAATAAAGCCTAAAATAAAAGCAACTCCAGTTATTAAGAACAAGATCAAATTCCTATTTACAACATCAGTTATTTTCCTGGTCCACAGAGACAATATTTTTAGAACTGTTTTAGATCTGACTATATTGTGAGAGCATGCTTTAAACAGCATGCCTATAGATTTATGCTTTATTGAAGGTACATGCCACAATAAAACTGTATGCAGAAATCTAATTAAAGATGGTGAGACTGTAAGATGAGCCTGTTATGCAGTTCAGTTGGTGTTTAATCCCTGAGGATGCTTATATAAAGCATTAGAACAACAGCAAACCTGATAAAGCCACATTGTGAAGATGTACAAATACAGAATAATTATGTCCAATGACATATTAAAAAGAAGTTGTATTTTTGGGTAATTATCTGTAGCCTGTAGTAATTATCTTAAAAAATTGTTTTAAGGGGTTGTATGTAGGTAAGGAAGTAAAAACATTCATCGTCCCTGACTCTTGTATGGCGCCATTTTTCCTAAATACTTTAAAAATAGATTTTCACATGTTATTCTCTGAGCACTGTAATTCCATTACTAATTTATAAAAATACGGCTTAAAGACATTTATTTTTCCTGAGAAATTGTTTAAATTAATGAATATAAATTGCAATTTGTAGCTGATTAAAAATTGAAGGTTTAAATGTTTTGACTGTAGTGTGCTATACTCTCAGAGTGATTAATCCGTCATTGCTGACATTATTTGTCCTAATATGCCAAAGTCCTGAAAGGAATTATGGGAAATAGGTAAGTTCTGAGGTTAGAATACAGGGTTTGCTTTTCAGAAAGACACTGTGAGAGGAATTGGACTGTATGTTTTACATTTTAAACAGAAAGCCCTTGATTTTCTCATGTTTTTACTTTTTATTTCTTGGCTTTATTTTAAGTCTGAGGCTCTGCTCAGTTTTGATCAATATGTTTTGATGTTAAGACTTTCTCGGCACTGTGAGCCAGCAGGAGGTTGAGTTTATGCATGTGTGAGTGTGTGATTTTTTTTGTGCATTCCAGTATTTCCTTGTTCTTTTATTTACCTGCTTTTTCTCTCTTTAATACATTTAACTGTGTTTTATTTGCTTTGTTGTTTGTAGAACTTTATAATTAATCACACAACATTTCAAGACACATAACTGAACCTCAGTTTATGTATAATGCAACAAGGCTACAAAAAACATACAAGATGTTAATGGGGTTGTCAATGGATTGTCGCCATGGTTACCACACAATGCATGGTTACCACATAATGCATGGTTCTTAAAGTTTTGACATATCCTTGTAAAAACACTTAAAAACAGCTTAAACCTGCCTAAGATGTTACTTTTGAACTGAACTGTCACACTGGTCTGGTTTGCTGGTTGGAGAGGAATTTGGGGTACTTGTCAGCCGGCCAGCATGGGAGAGCCCATCTCATACCAGCTAAGAGCAGCAAATCAGACAGAGATATTTGATGCATTTAGTTAATCAAGCATTTTAATTTGCTGGGACAGTTCCAACACAGAGGTCAAGACTTTCATCTTTGTTTGGAGGTTTGTTTCTATTAACAGGTTTTAATCAAATACGTCTTACTATATCTGTGTTTGTGTGTGTGTGTGCGCGAATGTTTTTCTGTGTGTGTGTATGTCCATCTTCTAACTATTCCTGTTTGTGTGTGCATGCGTGTGTGTGTGCATGTGTGTACAGGAGGTGAGTGATACAGAAATCATGGAACTGGTACACAGCGCTCTGGGACGAATGACAGTAATTAGGCAGATCTTCCCACTGTGGAGAGACACCAACATCCGGTGCATGAGGAACAACCATCGCATCTCCTCACTGCTCTGCGACCCACAGGAAGGTTATCTGCAGTCTCTGGAGGTGTGTATTTTAAGCAACCTTTACACATGCACTGTGAATTCAGACTCATTCATCAGAAGTGCATGTGAAGATGAAGACTGCATTCACTGTCCATTAAGATGGAATCTTTACAGAAAGTATCTTACAGCACAGAGATTTACCACCAGAAATCTTTAGGCCTTTTGCTAAAGGTTATGTTGTTACATCAGTGGTGTGTAGTAGACTTGTGAAGGAGGAATGTTTAAAAAACATATATGTTTGCTTTATATATATATATATATATATATATATATATAAAGCAGCATGTATATATAGCTATGCATAATTATATACCATAACTATATAACATTATATAACTAATGCTTTAGGAGGCTTCACTCATTAGTTGTGCATTTAGGAATCTTGGCAGATGCTTTTTACAAAAGTGAGTCCCTTGCACTGCATTAGCGCACTGATACAGATAGCTGAAATCTAAATTTACTCGTAATTGTCTTTTTATTACTGCCTTTCATTTAGTGTTGGAGTTTCCAAGGCGCTGCAGACCCACTGCAGTAACTACACGTCATGTTTATTTTCTTTGTCGTATCGCTTAATTTCTCTGGAATCTTAATTCAAAACAAGGGCATGCACCACTGATCCAGATTAGCCGCCCGTGCCCTGATGCTTTTACACACTAACAAATATAATCTTGTTAGATCACAGACGCTAGCTGTAATTGTGAACTTTCCCCACCTTCCTGACACAACATTAAATTGCTGTATCTGTTTCTGCCTTTATTAAAACCTTGTTTGGGTCTTGGTGTCTGTGTTCCCTCTTTCAGAACAGATTGCAAATCCATGTTTGTGCTCCTGGGCTTACTGTCTCAATAATTCATGAAAATAGATGATTACATAGCAGCTAATGCCAAAGCAGTACCACAAAAGGAGCGATAAGTCCCTCACAGAAAAGAGGAAGGAGATTTTGAGATGTCAGTAGCCGCAGAGATGCTCCTCGCCCCTCCGTCAGTGCTAATGATACAGCACTGGATCAAGGGAGAGACTGAGTCAGTGTTGTGGCAGATTGGATGTTTTAATTAACTAAAGAGGTTTCGGCATTGTGCATCTTAGCCCTCAGGACACGGGTCTCCACACTGCATGCTGACAGTTTGTGAAACACTAAATGAAAGCTCTGTGGGTGGCGTTTGTGCTTTTATCCGTCTAATTGATGTCCTCATTTTGTTGCTTTGTTTTCCTCATTCAGTTTTAAAGCGGGCGTTAACGGAACAATTGGTCCATGTTAGACAATTTCACAACCGAATGTTTGGTAATGTTTTTACGAGTGACCTTGTGTTTTTACAGGTGGAAATGGTTTGTAGAACTTGGACAATAGGTGGCAAGGTTTTAGAAGAAAGCAATTATGATTTCAAAAAAGTTTGTCCATTTTTGAACCATAACAAAAGTCAGTTTTAAAGCGAGCCAGAAGAACATTTTGACCAGAAATCTGTATGCAATTCCAGTTGTTTTTACTACATTTACTTGATTTGGTTTTCTGAGTCTAGATGGCCCCTCCTTGAAACCCTACTCTCCAATAGCACAACAGCAAACCTGAATGTGCAAATTGATTGGCAGGAAAAGAGCGTTTCTGATTGGCTGAAAAGAGCAGTTTTCTTAACAGTTAATGAAGTAAACATATACTGTAGTTGTGATTCCCCTGTCAGTAATAAAAGAAACATTTCATGTGTGCTTTTCTAAACAAAACAGTTCTCTGGTTGTTTATTTTAAAAACTGAGGTCATTGTAGCTCCTCTTAGCATTATATGCTGTCTGGCTTACAGTGACACAACATTAGAAACAAAGGTAAACTCACCGATTCATGTTATTTGTGTTGCTTAGTGACTGTGTAAGTCATAACTCTACAGTGATAGTAAGTGTTTAAAACAAATAATGTGTTTTGTCTTACAAACCATTGCTTCAAAACATCACAGTCTCACAGACATCTTAAAATCCTGAATCCATATGAAGGGTGAATAGTTGTTCCAGTAGCTCAACTGGTAGAGCATTGCGTTAGCAGCACAAAGGTTGTGGGTTCGATCCGAGGGAACACAAGTGCTGATATAAAGTTGCTTTGGATAAAAGTGTGCACCAAATCAATAAATGCAAATGAATAAATGCATGCACGGCTTGCGTGTCCTTGCATACCTTCAAGTGGAACATTAGGTCTTGTGATGAAGGGTGTCTGTGAAGGTTCACGGTACTATAACATATTCATTGGGCCTTGGATAGAGTGACCCAACCTGTAAACATTTTGTCCAAGGCCCCATGCATTTCAGTCATGGCCCTGAGGCACATTAGTATGTTCTACCTTTATATTAGCATAACTCATACATGAATGAGCAGACCAGCCATCTGACAGAGATGTGCATGAAGACAGTGTGAAGAGGTTTGGAGAAAATGGATGAATCTGGAGAGGAATGAGGCAAAAGGAAAAAGAGATTAATTCCTTCCTTCCTTTGACTTCCTCCCAGGGTATTCTTGGGTTTGTTTTATCACTGTTGGTGATACAGGGGCGTGCTGTATAACTCTGTGTGTCGCACGACTCCTGCAGTAAGGAGTCCACAGAGAGCACAGTGAAACCTCTCTCATCTCTCTTGTAGATGTTGTGTAAAGATAGTGGATAGAAATGTAAATTCCTCGCTTATTCCATTGTCCTCTCCAAGTCACGCCTTCATTGTTTCTCTTTATGCCCTGATCTGCTCATAAGTGTGTGCTTTACCTGAATGACATGTCGGGGGGCATTGAGTTTGGCTGTGCTGCTCCTTAGACTCTTGTCTCCTTGACGATAACAGTTCTGTCTCCAGGTGTCTCTCAGCACGATAGCTGCTCTCTGCAGGGGCAGAGTCATGCAAAATCCACCTGCGGTGCTCTTTCTTACCCTCCCTCGCTCTCTGTCTCTCTCTCTTACACAACATGAGAGTCATCAGACACATTCATACATGTAATCTGTCTTTCACAAAGTTGTAGAACTGAGAACAAGGCTTTGCCCTTTAGCTTTCTGAGAGAATCTTCTTTGTATTTTATATCTTTTTGTAATACTTACGGATTTTATCATGCTGGGGATAAACCTTTGTCTAAAATCAGGTGTTTAGGTATTAGAACTGCAAATAAGCTTAAGGATTTATGTCGGTAAACAAAATAAATGCGACGACTTTGACATAATTCAGGGTGTTTTGTGTATAGACTGCTGTATGTGTGTGTGTGTGTGTTTATGCTTGCAGTATAATGAGGGATATACTGACAAAGATGCAATAAAACAAAGGTCAATCACAATTCAATACAATATACAAATACATTTAATAACCAAGAGCATTCAGAACTTACTATGCATATGACAACATTGCTGTTGGTTCTATTTAGATTATAGGTTATATTTTACACAAAAAATATTTATTGACAAATAGCATATGGAAGAACCATATGAATTCATTGCACAATTGTAATACATACAGTATGCTAACCAGAATTTAATCATACTACTTTTTATGTGTCCCCTAGGTCTCTAGTCTGTACTTGTATGACAGCGTGCTGATGTTGGCCAATGCCTTCTACAGAAAGTTAGAGGACAGAAAGTGGCACAGCATGGCGAGTCTGAACTGCATGAGAAAGTCAACCAAGCCCTGGAATGGAGGATGGTCCATGCTGGACACCATCCAAAAGGTCTGAAGACACTTTTCAATTGATCTCACTCACACCTGACTCGATCTGGTTCACTTCAGTTCAGCTGGAGTGCAGTTTGGGACAGTTCAGCATGACAGCTCTAGTTTGAACATGTTTTTCTCTGAACTGAAATCTTGTTTGTCCTTTACTGCAGGGGCGAATTTCAGGACTCACTGGTTTAATGGACTTCCGTAGCAATGGAGCAAACTCTCATGTTCAGTTTGAGATCCTGGGAACCAGTTATAGTGAGACATTTGGAAAAGATGTGAAACGGGTAAGTGGAAATCCAGGGGCTGGGGTGGGCATTTTAAAGGGGTGGGCAATAACAACATGTCTCCTTTAGCTATTTAAATTTTATTCAAGTAATGTATCACCAAACAATTTTAATGAATCACTTTGTGTAAGTATATATTCACTTTGTAAAGTTATAAAGTTATATTCATGGTTATTTGTTTTCAGTTTTCTCTATTGGTTGTTGCATTAGAAAAGTGTGCATTGCATTACATTTTATATACTTTACACATAAGAGATTAAAGGCATAAAGAGAAATTATCGCTCCACGAAAAGCGCAGCTGACCCTGTCTGACCCCTCTCACAGAGGTGTGATATTGATATTTAGCAGATAGCTGGCAACAAACGTTCATTCTCAGAGACACGGGTGAGATCGTGAATCTCTCTTGGCAGGAATATTCGGTAGCTGTTGCTTTCGTACAGATTTTTTACTAACCTCTCATTCTGGTCTTTGTCTTGTTTTTAGATTTATATTTAAAACAAACATCTGTTACACTTGCACATTTAACATCTGTTGTGAATCCATTTCAAACCAGTGATTTCTGCTGGTCTGGAAAATTCTGTGTTTTTCTACTGCCAGAAGGAGTGTTGCATAGAAATGATAGAAAATTAGACCAAATAGAGGAAGAAGTAGCGCCCCCTTCTGGTCCAATGTGTTCTGCGTCTACTTTTGTATCTAAAAACTTACAGGTATATATAATTTACTTATCTAACTGGGGACATTCCATAGCCTTCTGTTGTTTCATAAACAGCTAGTAGTAAACATTTAAACCTAACCTTAACCTACACTCTAACCCTAACAGACTTCTTTCTGCATTTTTACAATAAAAAATAAATATGTACTATATTTTATGTTTATTAATGTGAACGAGAATGTTCCCAAAATGAGGTTTTGCTCAGGTTTGTGAGGTGTTTCTGACTATTGGGTACAGATTTGTCTCTAAGTTATGGCTAAGTACTTCCCCCCCACCCCAACACACACACACATACATATACATATACATATATATAGAACACAAAAATCATGACACAAAGCTAATGATGTTTGAAAGGACAAAAATAAGTAGAGAGCAAGGGAAAAGAGAAAGATAAACAGATGGACAGGGAGACAGAGAGAGAAACCCTGCTGTGATTTCAAATTGAACACACTGACATGGAACATAGTCAACACACACACACACAGACATATGTACAAAAAGCTGCATTAGGTCCCACATCAACACACACCCAACCAAACACGTCAGTGTTGATGATTCTATTATTTGTCTCTGCTTCTCTCTGATGTGTGAATACACACACACACACACACTCGTAGGGCAGCTGAAGTGTTTTGCGGTGTGGTTTTGGTCATTAGCACGACTGGCGGGTCCATAACGTGCCAAATGCTCTCAGTCTTGTTGCCTGAATATTAGTGAGTGTGTGAGTTTAACACCGTCAACATAGTCTTTTCCTCCAGCGAAAAACACTAAGAGCTAATGACTGCACACACACACACACACCCTCCAGCTGAAACATAGCACCCCCACTGTCCATTACACTCATTACATTGACAGCTAATAAACACACACACACACCCTGCCGTCCATCAGCATGAATATGTATTCCTCTACTCTGATCTCTTTTTAAAGTGATGTGTCCCCCTCTGGGCCCTCTGAAGCCCCCTGTACATCACTTCACTCTCTCCCTGCTGTTTTATCTTTCCACCCTCTTTTCCTTTATTTTCTATATTTCCTCCAAACGTCGGCTGAAATCTACCTCCATAATGAAGATGGAGATGTTATTTTGTTTCTGTCTCTCCATTCCATCTTGTGTCATTCTGTGTCTCCAGCTCAGTTTCGTTTAATCTCCTCTTTTCATTAAATTGCCTGTTTTTGCACGGTGTTATCTAGACTGGGATCACCATTTATATGAGATGGTCCGTTCCCTTTGTGTGTGGGGGGGGTTGTGTGTGTATGTTTGTGTGTGTGTTGGGCGTTTGCGATTTTTCCCCATTGTTGGTTCCAAATGTAAAACCTAAACTCATTTATATTATGGGATGGGTGTCCTATTAAGAAAATAATTAATATCAGAATAAGAACATGAAAACAAAAGTTTGTGTGCGGGTTAGGTTATGGATAGCATTAGAAGATAAAAACATCATTAGCTCAGTATAACAACAATAGAAGTCAACTGAAAGTTCACTCTACAACACTGTGTGGTAATTTAGTCGCTAGCCTACGGCTGCACCTGTGCATATCTGGCAAGATATTTTTAGTACAACAAATTAATGCAATAAATTTTTGACCTCAATAAACAGGAAAGAGGAATTAAACAAAAGAAGAAGAAAGGAACAGATGGATGGATGAACAAATGCTGACAAGTCAAACTGGGAAAAGTTTGTTGTTTTGTCCCAAATAACCTGCTAGAAAAATAAGGCTGTGAAAATGTTCTTGTAGCTGGTGGCAAGTGGTTGAGCGTAATGCTAGCAATGGCAAGGTCACGTGTTCGATTGCCAGGGAACACATATGCTGCTAAAATGTACCCTGAAAGCATTATAAGTCACTTTTGATATAAGCATCTGTCAAATACATTACAATGTTAATGTAAATATAACGTAAAAACATGCTTCATCTCCTGGCTGGTCTGGAGGTCGTGTTTCAGGCTGAGGTTGGACGTCTGGAGGAACACAGTTATTGTGTTCGCGGTTGGGCAAGCCAGGCGTGGGTGACCTCTGCGCAATTGTCTGAGCTGTTCCCATGGCGATGGGGTGACTGTGGGCTGCAGGTGAATCTGGGGAAAATGAAATGAGCCTTCATAAGCCTCTGTCACCTCTCAGAGCAATTGGTGAATAGAAAAGAAGCACAGAGCTGACCTGGCAGGTTTCATAGAAAACACACTGGACATTTGCCTGAGTGACAGCAGCCTGTATGTATATAGTAAAAATAATCTTTCTAACACACACGGACTTATTCTTGTCATGTTGTTCTATTTTCATCACTATTCAAACTGTCTGCTCACTTTCCATTCTGTTTTCCTTTTAGTGTTGCTCAGTTCTATCAGTTACTGACAGGAATTTTACGCCAGTTTGATAGTTGACCTCAAATGACCACATCACAGAAGAAACCACACATGCAATGCAGACCAATTAACAAACTTTTGACAGAAAGAAAGGCTAATGGATTCTTACAATAAACTGAACATAATCGGGTGTATAATTTTTTTACAATACATCAGCCAATCAGATTCCACTGCCTTTGTCATTCGTGCTATAATGATTTCCATTTTAGACATGCTCACACTCAGGACAAAATGATGTATTTTCATCATACATTTTCCTGTTTCACATGAAATGTTTTGCATATTGACAGCCCACTATTATAACAGAGTAGCTGGGCGTGGGGCTGTCATATTCCCGATTTAATTGTACTTACCTAGACTACTCCTATTATTTTAAATGCTATTTTTACTCAAATATTTTTTACTAAAGAATACACTATAACACAATGCACCCAGAGCACAAAACATTTATTGCTGAAGTTTGACTGTCATTTATTTTTTCTGTGAACAGATATTCAGGTCAACATAATAGAATTTTTTTAAATATCTCTATTTATTATTCCAAATAAATGCAGTTTTTTTAATCATATAGTCTTACAAGAATGATCAATATTCCAACATTTCAAAAATAATATTTCCAGTATAATCTTGGGAAGGACGTTTAAACCGTCTCTGTGAGTTAAATACAGAGTGCCTCGGATATTTTCCCCATGTATTTTGAGATGCAGAGACGAGGTGAATTTATCACCCACCAAAGCGTGCATCTCATTTCATTTGATGAACAGTAACGAGTTTCTCTCGCAGACTTAATAAAGAGATCAAAAGCCACATCTCTCTCTCTAACCAATCACAGAAACAGTAACTTACGAAAAACAACCTGACAATAGGCCTTTAAAATCCCTCTCAAACTCGCCCTGCAAATCTCTGTGTCTTATCCTGTTTGCTACTGTACTTTCTCAGCTGTGTGTAATCCTCTCTCTCCAGCCCTCTGCTCTACTGTCTTTTTCTGCTACAGTATGTGCACTCAAGTGGAGACATCTGCCCTCAGAGTTGCACATAACAAAATAGTTGAACTTCTAGCACGTAGCCCTTTAGTCTACTTGACAAAATGCTTGTATCTTCAGAGGTTGGGTTCTGGGTGGGTTGCAGCACTAACATCACAATCTAGAGATGAAAAGAACAAAAAAGAATCTTATAAACAACAAAAAACAGCTTCAGTGTCTCGAATTGCAACACAGCACTGCAGGAATGACGGGAAAGACTGTTAAAGATGCATTATGTAAATAATAAGAAAGAACTATTGAAACTCGTTGTGTCTCCAAGCAGGAAGCTTCTATGTTGAAGGATTGTTTCAGTACAAGGGGTTTTATACTGTTTATATTCTTCCTATAAAATTAAACACTGGGTATTATGGCAAAAAGGAAAAAGCATGAGGGGGTGGATGTTATAAGTTTGTTGCAACATTCCCATCGCAAGATATATGTAATCTACACATTGCAAAATAAAGGGAACAGACTGCAGTTATATTTTTAAAGTTACTATTGACAATTATGTAATTACTTTAATATTCTTTGACAAACGTGTAACCAGTATTATTATCATATATGCTACTTTGGTAGCTTTTGTGCTGTAGGATAGATATCGCACACATACACTTTTGTACTATAGTTTAGATCAAACACGCGTGCACACACACACTTCTGTGCAGTAGGATAGATCTCCCTTTCAAGTGCACTGACACAACATCTCCAGTGGACAAGTCACACTCTCTCTTATCTCTGTCAACACCCACCCACATGATCAACTATTTAACAGCACAGACAAACATTAAAAGGTAAAACTTTGGAGAAACTTAGAGAAAGTACGAAAGGGAAAC
>JBAJNP010003347.1:0-11421 GCA_036877545.1 Yasuhikotakia modesta
TACTAATTACAAGCCCGACTCCTTAACCAGTAGACCACAACTGCCCCTATTTTATAAATTATATCAGCGTATAATATTGTTAAAAAATATGATGGGGAACATATTTTAACATTTGCATTAATATTTTCTCTGCCAGGTACAGCTGGTATTAAATATGCAAGCAGTTCATGTAGTAGTTAGATTGTATTTTTTTATAGGGGAAGCCTATGAAGGAATCTCTCGGAGAGATCGCGTACTCAGCCGCCTTTCTAGAGTGGTTTTCTGAGGAGGCAAGACGTGTGTATGGGGATGTTGTCGCACCACCAGCCAAGGACCGCAAGATCTTACTTATCAAACAGCCAGTGGGAGTGGCTTCTATCATCACGCCGGTGAGAGTTCCACCCTCTGGTGACATCATTACGATGTGTGACATCATTAAGCTGCAATAACTGCGGATCAAAGGACAAAAATAAAAACGTTTATCACCTTACAGTGGAATTTCCCCAGTGCCATGATAACCAGGAAGGTGGGTGCAGCCCTGGCGGTGGGCTGCACTGTAGTGGTGAAACCGGCGGAGGACACGCCTCTCTCTGCATTAGCCCTGGCTGAGGTGTCTTTGTTTCCATAATAACTTCATTATTGTGTGCAGTGTTTCAGAACGATTTCTTTTCATAGAGACACAAAAGTCATAGTGTGTTTTTACAAAGTTAGAATGAACAATTTCATTGAGAACATCTTTAAATTGAGAAATTTAAATTCGTACATCAAATTTCAAAACGTATGCAGAACTGTAATTTCAATTTAAGAAGAGAATTATAGTTAAATGCAAACTAAAATTAGTACATGGAATTGATTGATGGTTAGGAACTAATAACAGCTGTAATTTTAAGGTGCATTTTAAGTGGTTTGATCTAGTTAAATTCATAATAAACTAAAAAAGAGCCAGTTGCTAATTTCTGAATTTCCACAATTTAGCCTGCAAAGTAATGAGATATTATAAATATATATTTAAAAAAAATCTTTCCTGTTTCCATCCAGCTTTCCGTTCAGGCTGGCATTCCTCCAGGGGTGATAAACGTGGTGCCTTGCTCCAGAGAAAAGACCCCTGCCGTGGGGGAGCTGCTCTGCACAGACCCCCTGGTGGCCAAAATCTCTTTCACCGGCTCCACAGCCACCGGCAAAGTAGACTCATCCACCCCAGCATTTTCACTTCAATGTGAACTGTCCCTTTAGAAAAACTGTTCAACTGCTTTGCAGATTCTTCTCAAACACGCTGCAGGAACCGTCAAGCGGGTGTCCATGGAGCTGGGAGGTCACGCCCCCTTCATTGTGTTTGACAGTGCTGATGTTGACAAAGCTGTTGCAGGGGCTATGGCCTCTAAATTCAGGAACTCAGGCCAGGTGAGTCTTATTTTAAATCAATATAAGCAGAATGAAACGTTCAGATCACACACAAAATATCACATTTTTAGCAGACTTACTAATAAACTTTGAATAGTCTTTTTTCCAATTGTTAAACTTAAAGGCAGACTGACATTTTCTACAAAATAACACCTGACATCTCAAATAATAAATTCTTTTAAACGGTATTAAACAATGATATGTTGTGTATTTTTGTTTATTTTCAACCCAAAAATGTATGAATTGCAGGTTTAATTTAGTCCCTACATGTGGATATTTTATCTAATATTGCTTTACAATTATTACTTACTGAAATTATTACTTATATATATCTTAGTTCATTTCATACACACACACACACATATTTATATATATAGTGTTATGATGGGGACATATAAATGCACTAAAGTAATGGTTCTTTGTGTATCGTGTACTCATCTCTGCTGTAGACCTGCGTGTGTTCCAACCGCTTTCTGGTGCAGAGTGGGATCCACGATTCCTTCGTGGAGAAGCTGGGAAAGGCCATGGATGCAGAGCTGAGGGTGGGCCACGGCTCCGAGCCCACCACCACGCAGGGGCCGCTCATCAACAGCCGTGCTGCAGAGAAGGTGCCTCATGGAAGCTTCACACATCTCATGTTAAAGAACAATTCAAACACATCTGGAGATGAATGTTGCTGATCACCTCAGTCTTCGGTTGTTGTAGGTGGAGAGCCAAATCGCAGATGCTGTGACTCAGGGGGCCGTCGTAGTCAGAGGAGGGAAGAGACTGGAGGGGTCCTTCATGCAGCCCACCCTGCTGTCCAGTGTCACCACAGACATGCTCTGCATGCGGGAGGAGACCTTTGGACCTCTTGTTCCTGTCGTTAAGTGAGTGTTTATTTCATGATAGACTTTCATACTGATGTGTGACCAAATGTGAGATTTGCAAGCAACAAAATATACTACATCAATTGATCTTTGACAGTTTAAAAATTAACCTGGTAATAAAGTTAAAACAGACTCAAGTGAAACTCCACCTCAAAGGTTTGGAGCTTGACTGGAACTCAGCAGTGGTTGAGCTCTCCACCATCTAACCATTTTAACTTCTCCAGGTTCAACACAGAACAAGAGGCACTTGATATTGCAAACGCTTCACAATCTGGTTTAGCAGGTATGTGCAACCAAAACACGTCCCTAGAACTTTCAAAATAACATTTTAAATGTTTTTGTAAACCTTACAGAAATGTTCTTACAACCTAAAATTGTTAGCGAGGTGGTCAAATAGAGGATTGTGCATAAGGCAGGAGAAACGTTCATACCATCTTCTACATGAGATGGTATCTTCAGATCTTCAGCCGCATGTTCCACAGTTCCATCAGACGCATCTGTTCCATCTCAACAGGTTACTTCTACTCTCGAGACATCAGCCAGATCTGGAGAGTGGCTGAGCAGATGGAGGTGGGCATGGTTGGGGTCAACGAAGGTTTGCTCTCCACCCCAGAAGCTCCGTTTGGTGGGATAAAACAGTCTGGCATGGGAAGAGAAGGTTCCAAATACGGTGTTGATGAGTACCTGGAAGTGAAGTACATTTGTTTTGGAGGACTTGCTTCTTAACCCAGACCACAGTAATCATCGGTTAAAACAAATACTTTAGTCACGTATCGAGCCGGACTGTAGACCAATCTCAAAACATTGATGCACATAACACTGTGAACTGAATTATGATGTCATTACGTAAATTTTCCTCTGCCAATCAGATTAGAATTATATTGATAAAGGAATATCTACATAGGTATAAATTACCATCACAATTTACAATTGTAAGGTACAATTTATACAGGATTTTATCCCTCATAACTCATTGATGTACCTTGTTGTAAAGCAGGATTGATCTAAAATTCATAAAGGCACTGAAATAAAACACAGAGTTATGATTAAGGATGTACTAGTTAGTACATTGATGTGATGAGAAAACTAAGCACAGAAACTGGTGTTTTCCATCAGTTTAACTAACACTCACTGCTAGTTAGAGTTAATGTGTCCTTATGACTTTCATTGTATCTGAATACGCTGTTTTATGGCAATACATTCAGTTACTTGATTATTGTCCTGATATCCTAATGTGTTCCTGAAAATGTTAATCCTGATTTAATTGTGTTTGGTACTCTATTTTTGTATAATAGGGCTTTTAGACATGAATCATTTATTGTATTAGATTAGATATTTTGTTGTTAAAAAGCTAATGTCTAAAACGTCTCATTTGTGGTCAAATGTTGTTTCAATGTGATAATAGTGCCAATGTGAATTTTTTAAAAATATATCCATCCTTCTGTTTTAATAGTTTACTTGTTTAAATATTAATTCTTCATGAATATACTTAATTGTATTGTATAGTGTTGCATATGTGTAAATGCGTATAATGTCTAGTTATTTTTTAATTGCTGTATAAAAAAATCAAGCGATCTTGCAGACAGAAGCATAATAGTTCAAAATCTTAAATAAAACTTTAACTCCCTCCACAGATTTATAGAAATAATAGTTGAAATAATTTTGTGACACACAATACCTTTGTTGTACAACAGTCTCTATATAAAGCCACATTTTTTATTTTTGATGCATGTTTACATTTAAAACCTGACAAAACATCTTGTGGATATGACAACATCTGCTTACTGTATATGTTTGTTTTGAAGTTTTACAACACATATAAACAGTTTCTATTGCATTATCGGCTTTAGCAAATATTTTAGGCTGTAAAACCAGAACACTAAACAGTCACGTCTTAAATGTAGCAGATTTAAAAATCATTTTTGACAATCTCAAAATTTCAAGACGAAAGAATGGATATTAACTACACACATAACATTGATTTATAAAACGAGTAGAAATAAAACATTTTTGCATAAATAAAATATGGCATTTTTGATTTACCGTCTATGTATTATTTGCAATGTCTTCCCAAAGTCTTTAAAGCAAAATATTAATAAAAAAATGCAGATCGCTTGCATTGCGTCACTGAACATACAAGCATTAAGCGCGTATTAAGGTACGTTGCAATTTTAATGCACAGCTTTATGCAAACTTATGGTAATTGCACATTGGCAAAATGCAATTTCAAACGACATTTGCAAGTCAAAATGCATCATTCAGCAAACCGGTGATAATTCATAACAAGACCAGCTGCATTCAGTGGTCGGTAGGTTTTGTAAACTCTCAGATGGTTGTGTAATATCTCACTCTGTCCTTGAAAGATTCAAGTCCACCCAGAAATAAAGTTCACCTGGCTCTCAGCCCTCCACCGGACAGAGACTGAGACCGTCTCCATTCCGGGTCGCTCCGTTGGCTCGGTTCCGAGCTCTGTCAGCTCTTGTGTAGTTGAAAATGTTTTCCTGATCGCTGTCCAACTCGGATTCTGACATCATCAAGCTGGAATTGTGCTCTGTGCTTCTGTGCTTGATGTCTGAAATGACAAATACACTGATGTGAACGTTTTAGCTGGTATTACAAATGTGGGAAATGTGGGTAGCGCCTTACATTTGCATTACATTTGCATTGACTATTTAATCCAACATGACAGGAATGAGGAGAATCTCTAGTCATTTTTTTAAATCTTTAATGATTTATTTGATTTATGTAATTGTTTAATACTATACTTAAAGTCTTGGTTTTGTGGTTGTGCTGTAGTCAATTGTTTGTGGAAATCAAACTATCCCATAAGATAATTTTTGGTCCTTAATAAAGATTAACCATGAGTAATGCATTCAAGCCCAAAAATACATGGAATATAATTGGTCCACCCCTAAAACAATTGAGGCGGGTCCCACATACAGAGCAGGTTTTCCTCAGGGACATCACACTATATTTTTGTTATGAAATATTCCTGAAGGAGCTGCTCTGTTTCCTCACACAATCAGCACAAACTCATATGGGATGATGAGAAATCTGGGCTGGATCTTACTGTATTTTGGCTGCAGCTCCATTCTCTCCTGTTCATCCATGTTGTCCAGGATTGTGTACTTGGTTTTCTTCCTTACCTTTGTGCGTCTCCCTCTGTAACAACCAAAACAACCTGTGAGCAAAGACTGACATCACGCGCTGACATCACGCGCTGACATCACACGCTGACATCACACTAATATATTGGATCACTGTCTACTAAATCACTAAAATTTGTTGTGTCAAAAATGTATAACCAAAAAACTAAAAAAAAACTCAAGAATCTCTTCATGACAGAAAAAATCACAAATTAGATTTTTTTCACCTCCAATAAAAAGTCAAGGATTCAACTGAATTTGATTTGCAAATTCAAGTATTTCTTAGCAATTCCTTTCAAAACCAAATTATATGCGCATGAATTGTATTGTTCTGCACACAACAACAGCTGAGACAAATTTAACAAATGAAATCTCCTCAGATATTTATCACCTTTTACAGCAGTAGATGCAAATCCAGCTGACAGACAAGAAGAAAATAACAGTCACCAAACAAGAGATTGTGACGTACAACACGCTCCAATCTGCAGAGACAAGACAGCAGATGACAGCAGAATAACTCGTCTATTCACACATTTCATTTCGTGACCATCTATCAGAAACATCTCTAGATAATTTAGCCCTTAAAATAAGACTAATTTCATTTCAGCTAATTTGTCTTCACTCATTAGCAAATTTGTCTTATTCAGTATTTGCATAAACAGATATGGATGGAAACAGGATATGCGTACCGCAATTGCTCTCGCCGTCGTCAAGGAAACGGCGAATGGGATTCTCCATCCACAGAGGGTCACAGGAACAGCTCTTGGTAACAGGGTCACATTGGCCACGGCCAGAACAGAGCAGCAAGCACACTGCATGTATTCACCATCACAGTAATAAACAGAAAGATGCGATCAGTTGGTAAATAATGCGACATGCAATATGAGATGCAACAATGATTTAAATCTGTAAATAGTTGCGTTTTGATCACTTTAATATATTGGATAAGTTGTTGGATAAGGTCACTCACTGACTGTGTCCACTCGCAGGACTTTAAAGAGCAAAAAGTCGGTTTTCTCGTGTAACAGCTGGTTCCTCAGGAACCGAGAGAGTTTAGGACCCGGGATGGTTCCGTCAGGACCCTGTACTGAGAACCTAAACACCGTGCTAAACACACAAAAACATGTAGATGTCCAAAACTAAACTGGTCTTTTTTCAAATTTAGCTAACTTTTTATTTTCCATGAAGAGTTTAAATGTGCATAATAAAAACACCAGGGTTAGAATTGTGATTCATGTATATAATTTTGTTGTTTTGACAGCATGCGTGTGGTACCTGATGTCTGACTGGCCGTGCAGAGCCTTCAGAGCTATATCTGAGTCCAGGACATGCAGCAGGGCAGCCAGCTGTCTCAACACTGTGTCTCTCTGCTGCTGACTCACCTGAGCCACGCCCACCTGCAGCTCAAGCTCCACCTCCTCTCGCTCGCGAGGGTCTGCGCACAAACATTAACGGCATCAAACAAGCGTCAAACTCATTATAATCACATTACAGTCATAGAAGGTGTGACTCTTACATCATTCAAATATATAAATATATATTTTAAACATACTAAATAAATAGGGAAGTCGAAATATCTGGCAACCATCTCCTGGAATAAATTAAATGATCTTACCGGGACGCACTTCTACGGTAGCTGTGGCCGTGCTTGACCGACCCAGGGTGTCCGTGACCCGGAGCTGGAACAGGTACGTTCCCTCCACCAGGTTGGTCAGGTAAAGAAAACCATCGTGGTCTGAACCGTATAAAACATCCTGTTCAGAACAGAGAGAGAGAGAGAGAGACCATCAGATAAAATGGAGCAACTGACAGACACAATGAGATGAAACGGGATCATCTGTCTCACCCCTGCAGCGGGACTCTGTTCATCTCGAACCCAGAGGAAAGACACATTAGTGGAGCCGCTGTTGGACACGGAGCCCCTGAGCACCAGGGAGTTGTTGGGTAAAGTCAGTGTGTGGCTGCCGCTGGCATGAGCAACAAGAGGCAGGACTCTGGCTGTTAATTTAACACAGAGCAATCACTTATAAAATCCAGGGATATACATTAAAAAAAAACTAATGTGTGTGTGCGTTTATATAAACACACAATAAACAAAAATATTTATAGAAATACACACACACACAGACATATACACAGACATATATATATATACACACACAGTGAGATAGATAGATAGATAGATAGATAGATAGATAGATAGATAGATAGATGATAGATAGATAGATAGATCCCACCTTCTTTAAATGTGATGGTCTGCACTGCGCTGTCTGATGCCCCCTGTACGTCCTTCACCGTCAACCTGAACCTGTAACTCCCCGCTCTCATGCCCGTCACCATAGCAACCGGTTTGTTGGCATCCTTCATCTTTGATCCTGGAGGGCCACTTCACCATTACATATAAAGAGAGATGATGGCACATTAATCAGCTTCACCACATCCTTCATCAGTCAGTTAGAATTAAAGTACATACGGCTGTAGGCTGATTTCATGCATATATCACAGCGGAATGCCACAAGCTTGCTGAAAACACAAGCTACAATCTGATTGGCTGATATTTATGCTACTCTACAAATACTTCTGGGTTATTTCTCCACAAGTAAGGGAAAGAAATTTCTGTGTATCCATTATTATATAATATTTTACATAATTAAATTATAATTGTATATAATTGTGATTTTTAAAATGTTTTGGTGTAACTATAAACACATTGTTTGTAGCCAACCAAATGTAACCATTTATCACATTATTATTATTTTTTTTATAGTTATTTAACTAGCATCTAACAAATCCAAAGTCTCACACACTGACAGAAAACAGTTTACTTAAGCAGTGTAAAATAAGGTGGATATTGAAGCAGTAACAGACTCCATCTGTAACAGACTCCATAAGATGGGGGTTTCCAACAGAAACGTTCATGTTACGTAAGCGTACAGATACCTCAGCAGGTCCCATTGGTAGCTGCTGATGGCCTGATCGTCAGTGCTGTTGCTCCCATTTAATGTGATGGTGTTGACCGGGAGAAAGAGCTGCAGGTCTGGTCCTGTTACAGCCACTGGTGCTCTGTTAGCTGTCACATGACAAAAATACATCTATATCCCATAATACAGATAGATGCATAATACAGGTATATGTCTGAATACAGCATGTTACCAGGCAGCACAGTGACTGAGATGGTGTCCGAGTCCTGTTGACCTCTAGAGTCCGTGACCGTCAGCTGGAACATGTACCGACCCTCCTGAAGACCAGAGAGCTGCAGGCATGGAGATCTCACACCCTGAGAACATACAGACAACATCAGCTCTGATGTTTCTCCTCTGAAGTTTGAAAGATCTCAACAGCATCTCAAACTGCTTAGATTTGCCCAAGTACCAAAATCTGCAATCAAAAGATCTTGTGTGGGATATTATTCCTCTGAATGAATGATTTTAGGACATAAACATCTAAGACTGACTTATATTTACAGCAACTACATCAGAACTGAGCAGGTGTGGTGGGTCTGTTCAGAAGTCTGGATGAAGATCAGAGAAGTGAATCAGGTGAATCTAAAGACCTGCATGGTAACCTCCCGGTTCAGGCTGCTGGGATGGAGAGCCCAGAAGAAGCTTGTGATGTCGTGGTCATCTGTGCTCTGGTTGCCACACAATGTGATGTGGTTGAGGGGCAGCGTGAGGACCTGGTCTGGTCCTGCTCTGGCCCGAGGAGGTTCATCCTGTGGCCCGAGGAGGACCTTTACAGTGGCAGTGCTGGAGTCAGTCAGCCCACCAGAGTCACGTACTGTTAATCTAATGAAATGTAGGACGAGCAAAACTCAGTACAGGAGAACTGAAGTTAATGAGGTAAAGGCAAATTTTTAAAAAGGTCCCTGAGGAACCGCCCACCAGAGACACACAACAGTTTTAAACACGTATGAAAATGAAGTGATCTGACATCAGTAGAGTATTTAGACACTAATTATGTCAACAGTATTTGCAGCCTGTGATTTTAGTCCAACTATATCAATCTATATGTTGATCTATATTTGTAAACTCTTTATCTGTCTACACCTACATACATACAGGGATTTGGATATGGAAGTGTGCTGGACCTGTATATAATGACATATGGAGATTTGTATTATGTATTGGGTGTTATATAGGGGACAAGAGCTAAGCCTGTACCTGAATGTGTATTCTCCTGGTGAAAGGTTTCTCAGCTGAAGTACAGGTGTGTTAACAGGGCCCTCAGGTTTCCAAACAGGACCATCCACCTTCTCCCACAGATAACTGACTATTCCAGAATCATCCGAGCTCTCTGGAACACATCAGGCAAATCAGCTGTCAGAATGTGTCAGTTATACATAATGTATTTCCCTTGCTTGGCAAATATCACCAAATTAAACTTGTTTTAAGGATTTCTTGTTTCAGTGCTTTTATTTTCTACAAAGCAGGGCAAAAATACCAACTTTAAAAATACTGACTTTTAAATACATTAACTTTGAAACCTGTTAATTTCTCCCTCCCTTTCTTTTTTAATTTTAATAAAGATGTTTTACTGTATTCAAGTATTTTACAGTATAGGGACAAAATAGTGAATAAAAAGGAAATGTTCACTGTGTACATATGAATATTTGTGAATACATTTTGTGTTTTAAATATTTGAATGTAAACAGTGTTAAGAGCCAATGGTGAGAAGTTGTTACATACGGCTGCCATTGATAATCCAAACCGAGTCCGTTTGGAGAAGCACATCCTGGCTCTCCGGCAGAGTGACGGCCTTTGGAGGCATGTTTACATTCGCAGCTGTAGAACAAATAGGTCTGACTATATATGACTATATATGACTATATATAGTCATATATACATAGGAGGCACATGTAATTAAATTCAAATGATGAGATATGACTAAAACAGGGCGTCACGTACCAGAACGCACAGTGAAGTTCAAGGCACTGTCTCCCAACACCAGTTTTCCTCGCACAACCACTCTGACAGCATAGAGGCCTGTAGAAAGCTGTGAGATTTCGAAGAAAGATGATTTTAGAGAAATACACTGGTTCTCAGAGCCTACAGTCTTATTTGAAAACATTGTGAAAGAGTTCTGGACACGAAACTCACTTCTGAAAGTCTTAAAGTTTTGTTGTGCAGCCCCTCCATCGTTCCGTGGCGTCCGTCCGGCGAGGCGACCAAACTCCACTCGTATGTGTACGGCGCCTCTGAGAAAGAGTGATATTATAAATCTAGCAGGAACTGAGAAATCTTTGAGGGAGTGTAAATGCTCACCTGCAGTCTCTTCTGGAATAACTGAGGCAGTTAACTCAACAGTGGACTGAGACTGTATGACTTCCAACGGCTCTCCAATGGACACAGTCAGGGTTCTCACTGACCAATGAGAATGAATCATTGAATGAACCAGTTAGTCACTGAAAATAATAAGTTTCTACTTCTACATGAGTGTAAAACTGCCCTCTTTGAACACTGTTAAGCTGTTGTTCTCTAATTTGTAATAAAAACATTTAATGCTTTTAAAACTTTTACATTTTTATGCATTTTGTTTCAGAAACGTTTCACAGGACAAAAAGACAAAAGTGTGCTTTTTAAATACTGCAGACCCATAACAAAAATCATAACGTTGCTGTACCCGGTTGTTCCGAGACCATCTGGGATGTGGCCTCAGTATCAGGCTGAGTCGTGAAGGAACTACTGATGGTGCTCAGGAACTTTGTGCTGACATCATGTAGCGTGTTGGGCTCTGTGCTGACAGACGAAGAGTTCTGTGGGTCTTCTTCAATCTTTAGAACAACAGCAGAACATTTTTCACACTTCTGCTCAAGTTCACATTAAGCCTGAACACAAATATATAACCCAGGAACAGTTGAATGATGAAATAGATGATGTGTTATTTTTACAGAGTTTTGCAGATTGTGTGAGACAGATTAAACGTTTGGCCAGAGTGTGAGAACATTTAAGACTCCATGTGTGCTAATGACAATTTAAAATTGTGTGTGTGTGTGTGTGTGTATATATATATATATATATATATATATA
>JBAJNP010003347.1:11503-40307 GCA_036877545.1 Yasuhikotakia modesta
ACACACACACACACACACACATATATATGATGGATATATATGGATATATAGGAATTGATTGTTTACCCTTATGTTGAGTACAGTAGTTGAAAGGGGTTCTGCTGTAGGTTCTGCTTCTATAAGGGACAACTTGCTGTCATTTGTCGATTCAGGTAAATTACTTGAGGGAATTGTGCTGCTTTCTATAGGATCCTGCAGCTCTGTCACTTGTCCCCCAACTCTCTCGGTCTCTGATTGGTTGAATTCCTCTTTTCCTTGGACAAGTGGCCAATCATACAGCCCCGGGCGCTCTTCCTGTTTTATCACTGCACCGTCTCTTTCATCAACACCATCCACCTTTTTGTCTTCTAAACTGTGAACACTCTCAGCATATTCAGCATCAGCGTTGTCCAAATCCTGAATGTCTTCCAACAGCGCCAAGTCCTTCATGGGGTCTTCTGAACCTCTGTGCCTGGGCAGTGATTGCCAGTGGTTGGGGAAAGACTCCTCCCGCAAGGACTGGAGAACCAAGGTCTGTGGAGGCCCACGTTGCAGGAAGGCCAGGAACGAGTCAGTACCGGGTCTCTGTTTCGGCTGGCAGTTGTCTTTGCGTTGACAACTTAGCACATAGCAGCGGCGCTCAAAAAACCAGGCCAGGTCACAGCCCGGGAGATCACAGCAGGCTCCAGCACACTGGGCCAGAGATGATACCTCAGGAACCCGCAGGATACTGCTGCTCCTCAGTTCTGGTGACACCACACTCTCTGAGTAGGTTGCGGCCTGCCAACATTGTCCAGATGCTGCATCAATAACAGAAGCACAATACATTACAGGGGGTCTCATTATAGATTCAGTCCACTAATACAAGACTAAGACTGTATGACGTGAGCAATTAAAGCTTATTAATACAAGCGGAGACTGATGCAGCCTCTTTCCAGCTAACAAGGAATGTTCTCAGAACATTAGCTAATGTTTTCTAGAAGTTATCTAGATGGCGCACACACACACACATTGGTGTAGTGATTTGTTTTTAATGCATGATAAATAACGTTAGAAATACATCCTACTACTGTTTCTGCAAAGACAGAAGATGTCAGTGATAACTTTAAGAGAACTCTTAGACAACATTAATCAACATTCTGAGAACGTTTCATGTTAACTGGGGATATCAAATGGCAGTGTGAAAGCATGACAGAAACGTATTCTCACCTCTCATCCAAAAAAACGACACAAGTGAGAAAACTGGTGTGAAGTTCATGACGCTGCACAGATGTTTTCACAAGGTTGGGTTCTGAGAAAATGAAGAAAACACAGAATATAAGTTTAAGCACAACAATCTGTTCATAAAATATGACATCAAATAAGGTTCATTCAAACGTAGGCAGGACTTTAAATGATGTATCTAAGTGGATGCCTTGTACCAAACGCATATCAGTGCTTAGACACCTCTGCAAATGTTATTTGACTGCCTCTATTTTGGACCAGACACATTTACTATTTGATTTGCACAAAGTTAACAGCGAAACAACAATTTCATCCCTGTTGTTTCATCCCAAAAAAACATCCCTGTCTTAAGTAAGTTAATAAAGCATTTAAGTTACCATGACTTATACATGACATTCACCAGCCTCTCGAATCGCCTGTTGTGTATATCCCACATCAATATGAATCCTATAAAAACAACAACACGGAAAGCCAAGAGGAAAAATGTAGGTGTAGCTGCGTACCAGCCGGATGAGATGCGCGTATTTAAGCATCCGTTTCCATGACAACCTCCATCCTGCTGTTTAATAGCGACGATGGCTGTAGCGATAAATGCTGCTGGAGTTATGATCACATTAAAGTCTGATGCTGCTGAAGTGATGCAGGTCCGATATCACCGGGTGATGTTATGACCGACCGGCGGGAGGGGCTGTCAATAGACGCGCAGGGCGGGGAGACACGTGATCGGTGATGCCTGTGATGTTGCAGAAATAACATGCGATCATTGCAGAATTGTATTATTAATAACATTAATATAGTCTATTGTTCATGCATTAAAATATATTCATATTATTGTATTGAACTAACCTCTGAAACGTTTGATAGCATCAAATAATGATCATTTTTACTGCATAATGTGAAAATCATGGGTTTTATGTTTATATTTTAATAAATGCATTTGAATGTTTTATATATATATATATATATATATATATATATTTCTATAGCTATATATTATATTTATTTATAATATATTATATTTATTTCTATAGCTATAATATATTTCAATATTGTCCAAGGTTTCAGAGGCAAAATGATCACCCGTTTCAGATGAATAGTTAGCATTGGTTGAAAGTAATTCACACACAGAAATACACAATGTTTACGTTGTTTTATTATTTTTAGTTATTTACAGATGTAAGAGCATATACACTTAACATGTTTCAGTGTTGTGGATTGGTATATTTGTTGGCAGTGTGCTGAAGCTGTCGTGATGGCCCGTCTATATAAAAACACATTTTCCATGCAGGTATGCATTGACAAACCATTGTTGCGTTTTATACGATAAGTGAACGGAGTTACTGCGTTTTCTCCATTTCAGTTTTCCCAGTTAAAATAAATAGCTGGTTTAAAGTCACAAAAAGTGCAAAATAAACAGAATAAACAGGCAGAATGAAACTTAAGATTAGGTTTTATAAGGGGCGGGGCTTAGCAGCAATAACATCACGTGATGTTAGTACCGGAAATCGAAAGTAAAGTTTCAGACCCAGACGAGAGGCTGACAGTAAGTATTAAAGATGCTCGTATGTTTTATAATGGTGGCTTTATATCGCACAGTCGTCACAGTATCTTGTTAAATTGCGACTCTTGTTTATGGCAATTCTTGCTTTATTTCACATCTCAATAATCCGAGTTCAGTTTTATTTCATGCTTGAGATTGATGCCAGTTTATTGTGGAAGTTAAATGTATTGTCAATTACATACTATTGTAGGATCGCGTACATGTGCTTGTTACTAAAGGTTTATTTATTAGGAATATGTCAAATCAGGCAAACATGTACACATAACACTATCTATACATGTATAGTCAAACCCTTATTTTTATAAACTCGCCCACATCAGGTTTAACTTGAATTTCAATTGCTGATGGAAAGGACCAAACCCTCATATTAAAATGGAGGAAAAACGGTAAGATTCACAAAAAGTATCTTATCAAAACCTTTAAAGCATTTTAGTATAAAGCGTTTGGCAAAATGCAAAGCAATGAACTGTTACCAGTAAAGAACCTCTAAGACACTTGCAAGGGGCAAATTGTAGGTTGTAGGAATGTATATATGTAACGTTAAAACACATTCTACAAACATTACTGTAAGAAAGCTTTTAATAACCTCTACGGAACTAGACAGATCAGCCAATGTTTTTATGTTTTTCCTGACAGCCCTGTGGAAAGTGATGCCGTTGCATCCTGTCTCGTGGATAATAAGGTTGAGAAGAAAACTGGCAGGAAGAAAAAGAATAAAAACAGGTCTGCAAAATTAAAGAAGAAACCGGCTACATCTACCTGCGACCAGTCGACCCAGACAGAATCTCCCCAAACCCAGTCACCTCAAACACCTCCAGTCCAGGGTTTACACTCACCATCCACAGAATCCAAGTCCACCCAGACACTCCAGTCCAGTTTTCCTTTTCACCAGTCATACTGGGGGAAATCTTTCACTGATAATACTGCTGATGAACAGATAACTCCATCTGCATCAACAAGCAACCAGTTGTCTGTTATCTGCTGGAATATAGATGGATTGGATCCAGATAATGTTTTCGCCCGATGCAAAGGTCTGCTGACAAACTTGGGAAAGTGAGTAGAATGTTTAAAAACACACTAAAACATTAATGCATGAATGAATCGCTAAACTGTATTTTTTGCAGGCATCGTGCGGACGTGGTATTGTTGCAAGAGTTGATTCCTTCTTATGCGAGTCTTTTACAGAATGTTATGAAAGATTATGAGTTTCTGCAAGGTATGCATCTAAATTGCTGAAATGAGTTAGTAAACTAACTCATTTATTTAAAAGGAATTATTTAAAAGGAACTGAATATTGGATCATTTGTTTCAGGCAATCAGGAGGGATATTTCACTGCCATTTTGCTGAAAAAGGACAGAGTGCAACTCCACCAGAGCAACATTGTGAAGTACCCCACCACTGAGATGGGCAGGAATCTTCTAATAGCAAATGTAAGTCTTAATTTGTGAGCACGTCTGAAGATTATGCATGCAATTATAATGTAACATTTGCTTTTATACCTCCATCTCTGTTTGTGCTTTCTATTAAGTACGTCTAATGAATTCATAATGGCATTTCCTGTAAAATTTGATACGACCGCTTGAAATATGAATCTTATCAGCCTTGTTTCTGTTACCTTTGCATGCTTGCCCAGGTGAGCTTTTTAGGCCATCCAGTGTGCATCATGACATCCCACCTAGAGAGCTGCAAGACTGGCTCGCAGGAACGCCAGAACCAGCTGAGAAGAGTCTGGAAATGGATGAAAGAGGCACCACAGGACCACACAGTCATATTTGGAGGAGATACCAACCTTAGAGATTGGGAGGTTGTGTTAAACTTGTTTTCAAACCCTTTAAGTGTCCAGAACCTTCTCATGATCTTCTCAAAATCTGGTTTATGAGCTTATGTGTTTGTCTTGACAGGTGATAAAGCTTGGGGGTCTCCCGGATGGTATTTCTGATGTTTGGGAGATGCTGGGGGAGCCAGAGGATAGCAGATACACCTGGGACACATCAATCAACGATAACAATGACATAAAAAATCCGGTACGGCTACGGTTCGATCGACTGTTCCTCAGGGCGGCGTCAGAAGGTGTTCAGCTCCGGCCTAAAAGCATGACTCTGATTGGTCTGGAGAGGCTGACATGTGACTATTTCATCAGCGATCACTGGGGCATTCTTTGTTCTTTTGGGATGTCACGGGAACAGTGTGTCACTGACTGATTTTCTCAAACTGTCAGTAACAAGTTTGTGATGTCATAAGCACATTACACTTTTTAAAAGCCACTGTTGATAAACTCCTAGCTGGTGTTCATATGGTTACAAGTAATAATAATACTGGGTACAGCTATTTTATTGAATAATTGTTATGTTTGTTTTATTTATACTACCATCCACTAGCTAAAGCATGAAATGACTTTACTTCTCCACTAGAGGGAACTCAAAGAACAGCCAGTGATTCTCATTCAGGATGCGACTATTATACAATATCAACCACATAAATGTTTGTATTTATTACAAGTTTTGAACTGACCATTTAAGTTATTCTCCAAAGGAATTAAAGATATTAATACACAAATATATATCACCTTAGGAGTTTTCACCCTGTTGAAAACACAACTAATGTTCACCATGCATACGTAATTTGAAGGCTTCTCACCAGCATTGGAAAATTTGCTGGTGTTTCTACCAAGCTACCTAACTAGCTTAACCAGCAAGCTTCAACCCGTTTAATTCAAATGACTAAGGTGAACAACATAGCTACCTATGCTGATCCACCAGCAAGACTAACCAACAATAACCAGAAAATCATTTACAAGGGGGGACAGTCAGCAATCAAGTAATTTAAATGGCCTGGAAAACGTTCTTTGTGAGGAACTGGCAAACATGGCCATGTTTTTATTTGCAGAAATGATTTACAGCCCGTTTTTTCTCCTTAAGCTAAACAGAACGGAAATGTGCCAGTGCTGTAAGATGCAAGTTTAGAGGAGTGACAACAAATATTATTATTGTCATTGGCAAGGTTTCAGGAATTAGATTAACAAGAAATCATTTAGCAGGACAGTCATCATCTCAGCCTGCTTTCCTTCTCTCCTGAAGATCTCAGAAGATCTCACCATGTGCAGAATGTCCCATCAATCAACCAAACTGCTCTTTGTTTGTTTTTCCTGACATGTTTGTCTTTGCCTCAAGAGTCTTAACCAATATGTCTGCCAGCGTTACCTCAACAGAGACGTCAATAAACAATAATCATTGCATCAGTAATCGGCATGCAAAACATTAAAACTGCCTCCTGCAAATGTCTTTTTTTGCACTATATGACAAAGCCATTAATCAAATGCTTAACTGCAAAAGGATCAATCTGTCATTCTAATCTATCTGCCTCATTCCAATACATCATGGAATAAGATGAATTAATTGCATACCCTCATAAAGCATTTAATGAGATGTTGAAGTATTCTTTCTAACCAGAAAGCATTATTTAATAATGACGGTCATGGGTTACAAATGATCATTATTTCACACTGTTATATGAAAACCCTTCTACTATAATAAAAATAGTGCAGCGATACATGAATGCTTTCTGTGTTGGGCCATAACAACAGTATTGTTGAATTTTATTTACATGTACATTTAAAATCGGTCTGAACATCTGATTTCATTCACAAACGTTTCGTTTCACTATGTAATTGTATATGGCTGACTTTGAGTTGACACTTTGAATCGAAAAGTGATGGACTATAAAATTTTGCCTCAGAATAGCTTCCTTATTTTGGACATTTGGTTTTGTTCCAATTCTTGCACACTTCCTTATTTTTGCATGTGCAAGTGGTTCTGAAAGGCAGAACATTTTTATGACAAAAAATTGAGAACCACTGGCATAACTAATTGTCCTTCACTTACAGTGTCCAAATTTCATGTTGGACGCAGACCGTTGTAATAAAAAAAAAACCCTCTTCAGCAGTTTCCCCTCTTCAATGACATCAGCAGGGTCACAGGAAAATTTGGAAACCTGATACTGAACCCATGGACATCAGAGTAACGACACTGAATATATTATGCAGATTTGACCAAAGTAGGGACAGCTTGCAAAGTGTCTTCATACATTACACAGCATGTGACCACACAGAACATTACAGTACGAGTAACACTGTGAATTTTGGTCTTTTGGGAAACAGTTTCTTTAGATTAAACCTTTTCATTTGGTTATCCTTCACCAGGGCCAGGGTTCAATAGTGGCCACGACAAACGTGAGTTAAAGTCAAAGACGACTTAAAATTAAGACACAAAAGAAGCTTAAACAGTTTGGGTAAAAACTGAGCTTTGGGGGGTTGGTCTTGAAATAAAAAACTGAGTAACACGGTTCATATCAGATTTCTATTGCTTTTAATATGATACATTTTTCCAAATGCTTCACCACAATCTCCTAATTTTACAAACAATATCCCAATATCAGATCCAATTAACAATATAATGCTAATGCAAGCCTTCAAGAACATAACTGACATAACTGTTATTTTTTGCAGGTTATACTGACAGATGTTTTCCACAGTCTGCGAGCCACACACAGACACCATCATGACAGCTGAAGACACTTGACAAGATGTGATCATGAGATGTGATGGCAGTCCCACCTGTGCCTGTTCAGATTAGCATGGAAAATAATCACATCAGAAGGTTTCCTCCATTTTACACTGGACATATTTCAGATCTGACAAACCTGAGCTGTCAATGAGGATAAGCTTAGGACAAGCAGATAATACTGTTAAAAGAACAGGCATATAGATAGACAACTAACTGATTTAAAGTGTTCAGTTAGGTAAAAGATATTTACATTTAAGTATGTACAGTATTTGTCATTCAAACATTAAACTTACATATTCTAAAGCATTTAATTCAATATGACTTTAGCCAAGACAGCTAGCAGATTATAACAAGTACTGATTTATTGTGATAAGCTATAATTTGTATACCAAAGCATGCAAATGATCTCAGGGCTATCACACTAAGTGGACTAATTTGAAAGTCCTATGTTATTAAATCCCCAAAAAAAACCTGGTCACCAACCTTAACCAGAAGGATCATGCTGGTTAAACAATTAATGTGCTGTTGTATCAGTAAATCAGCACAAGTTAGCATAAACCAGTCTGTAACAGCTTAAAAACGTATGCAATAAACTAAACTTCTACACTATAAGTGCTGGATCACCTTTACTCTATTGCTGGGTAAAATATACACAGAACACTCCACTGGTTTATAAATGACTATATGCTGGGTTGCTGTTACCCAGGATTAAAACTACCCAACATTTTGGGTTAAAACAACTCAACAGGGTACTTTTTACCCCAGTGGAGTGTTCAGCCATGGGTAAAAGAGAGAGAGAGAGACGTGTTTTTCAGTTGTTCATGTAGTATTATTACAATAATTCCCTCACCTCTGTTCCTCACAAATGAATGTGATTCTCTCAGAGGAATATTATCAGCCCATAACAGTGATGTGATCGCCCACAAACTCACAAACTCTGAGGCTCTGATGCTCAGCTGCCATTTTCAAACACGATCACTGTAACAATCTCACAATCTTCTGCCATGATGCACCTGCAGGGGGGACGTTGTGAATTCAACCCCGCCCTGCGTTATCCGTCAGAAACCTGCTGGTGATTAAGGAGAGCCTTGATGAAGTGTGACACCTCAATTATTTGACGTTCCCAACACAGCAAACACACACGTTTCTCCTTGAGTCCACAGCTCAGAAACCTGACGGATCAGTTAGGACCGCTTTATTTAATTCCAGACTATTCTACGAACTTGATGGCTTTTTTAATTTATAATTACACACCAAAAGTCTTTCCTGTCTTTCAGTCTTTTCTGGCTGACGTTGACTTTACCCTTGTTGAAGAACTAAAGATCTAAGGTTTGAGAAAGATGAACCAAACACACAGAATTAGTGGCCGGTGGCACACTTTTCCTATTTTTGGAAAGCAATCCGCTGTGCGCTGTGGCACTCTCGCTCTTCCTCTAGCATGCAGTTGCCATGAACACCATGTTGGCGGCTTCTAACACGGTGGTGACCTGCAGAGCAAAGCTGGTGACTGTTCTTCTCCAGCTGGTAGATACCATCACTTTAAAAACTCACCTGCTGCTTTCGGTTTGGTGCTCACGACTGTCTGGTGATGTTTTGGAAGGGGCGTCCATTTTTAATTTGTGACTTTGTTGTCGTTTCATTTCCTGAAAGGAAATTTGCGAATGCGGTTCTTAATCATCGCGTGGCGACAAAATAACAGATTTGATTGTTAACCACTAATTACTTTTAAGCTCAAATTCGCACTTGTTATTTCAAGTAGCCGATTTTGATTACCCAAAAGACAAATCTCACACAATTACTGCTATGATTTATGATCCACCAGAGTTTATTATGGCCCATCTTTTTAGTTTTAATCAGCCAGGAACGGCACATAGAAATCAAAGCATTCCAACGTTTTTCTGAGAGGTTTTTTTAATAGCATGCAGTTATTATCATCATCGCTGTCGTGTGAATCTGTCCTCACCTCACAATCTCTCAGCCTCTGATTAGAACCTCAGGGAAACGTAATTGAGCTGATTGTCATCCTGAAAAATAGATGACACCTCTATGAGTCAGGGACTGACAAACAAAACAGATGACAAATACATTTGACAAATACACACTAGTTTACCTGAATGTAACTGTTAATTATTTCAAAATGTGGTGCTACGTTGATAAATATAGTCTTTACCAAATGTCAGGTTAAAAAATATTCTGGCTTATTTCTTTGAAATGCTGAAATATTTTTCTACATTTAGGCTAAAGGCACACAGCTTTGTTTGCCAAAACTATAGCATGAAAAATTTTGAAAATCTTTAGTTTTTATTTGCATCTCAGCATGTCACCATATTGGACTGTTATTGCACTGTTGCACAGCAGCATTCTGTTACTGTTCATATCAGTGATTGTGTCCCAATTTTTCTACTTAAACTAAACACTAAACATATGTCCACTATTTGAGATGGGAAAGTACATACTTTTAAGAACATACATGCAACACAGAAACATACATTTTTTGCTGGTTGAAAGTCTCTTCATATCTTCATAGCAATCACTAAGTGGTCTAAATATAATTATATATATATATAAATGAATCTTCAGTAGAAGGGGCAGGACCATAAAATGTTTGTCCAATCATTGCACTCGGTCATATGAGACATTTTATATGCCCTTGACTACTGCATTGACTGTCACACTGCCATAAATACAAATAAACAATGTCCACAACAATGAATCGTCCTCACAAAGACAACTAACCGAGTGCGCAACGGTTGAGTGTATGTATGCATGCCTTTAATCTTCAGTGCGCTTGTATGCCTCATTGAATTGCCTGTGCATGTGGACCTATTCATCACAATGAAAAGGGCTAGTCATTACGTTTGACCCTTTGTATCGATTCGCATCATTATGACCCTTTAATCTAACAGTTGCCCCCCATTGGCTCCTCAGGTGACAGCAGTGAAGACCCTGGACAAAGCACCTCTTCATCATCGCAACAATACAACGTATTCCCAGTTCTGTTCCATCAAATGGCTCCAAGCCAAGTCAATACACCAACATTGCAGCTAACAGGGAACGTTCTCTGTACATTGGCTAATGTTCTCTAATGTTTTTTAATGTCCTAAATTATTCTTAATTTGTTATTGGAATGCCAGATTTAAAAAGCCTGAAAAACATTTTTATAACGTAGCACAAACGTTAAAACAGCTTCTAAACAACTTAAGTCTTGAACAATCCTAGAACATTCAAAATCATATTTTAATTATTCTGATACTTAATAGAAATGTTAGGGAAATGTTTTACGACCAAAAAATTGTTAGCTGACACAGTAAATGTTGCTTTTACGAATGTGAACCACGCTGCTAATTCTAAAAGACCTTTAGTTTAAACAAGTTATTGCTGGTTTAGTGTGAATGATGAGGTGTATGAGTCTTGCTGAAGGTGTTTTGCGGGTACATGGTGGAGACAAACAAAGTGACAGTTTCAATACATCTCATTCTTGTTTTCATTTTGCCCACAAGATGTGACTTTCTACATTTAATGTTAACACAGATTGCTACTGCCCTCTTACACTTTACAGCATTTACCTTCTAAATAAAGACCTCCGTATCAAGGTAGGGCAGAAAGCAATGGAATAGATTTTCTCTAAGTTTAGTCTCCTGACACTTGTGCTCCAGGGGACAAAGCTTCTGGTCTACAGATGAAATGGACACCAAATGAAAGCACAAGAACTGGCGTGAGTACCTCTAGGACTCAGACTCGCATTACCACCGGTCTGTAGACGACAACGGTGGATTATTTGTATTCATATAGCAGGACCAGACATCAGACCTTTAAAAATTATTGTTTAGGGAGCTAAAACTAAACCACAGGCGCGCTGACGTGAGAAAGTGAGGAAAACCACAGAGGTTTCTTTGGTGTTGATGTGACGATTAGATTATGTTGGTCTACTTGATCTGTACTGGATACTTGCACATACTGCATACAGTGGAGTCGACTAAGACAACTAGTTGACATGCTATTAGCTAACATGCTGCCAGGCAAATAAATCTGACCATGTGTACAAAGAAGCTAACGCACACATTTCAAATTGTATTTGACGTGAATTAGAAAAAACAGAATTAACAAAAAATTGCATTTATTTTTCTAATCGTTTGAAATGTCGCCAACCTGACAAAAGTTACACGAAGCTTCAATTGTCAAATTTCCAAGTGTGTGTATGTGCCTGTCTGCATACAATTGCTTTTCTTCTGCTTACAGTACACGAGCCAAAACAATCTCTAGAACTGCGGCACTGGCATGTAAATTGCTTTCTGTTAATGTCAACTCCAACACTTTCCAATCTTTCAAAAGAGACGAGTTAAACGGAAGCGGTTATTTTTTAACTCGCAACGCACAGAAGTATAAACGAAAGCTGAGCGGATAAAACGGAAAAGGTGACAAGACGAAAGGAAGATCATTAAAGACTTGCTTGTACCCTCTGCCAACCCTTTGTCTTCTTTTGTTTGGTTCCTAAGAACTGCAATAATAAATTGTACCGCGATAGCATCAGATAAACAACTATTACAACCTCACAAGATTTACAGCCTGAATTACTATAAAACCAATGGCTTATAAAAAGTTTAACACAAAAGACAGACAAGATAATACCAATGTTATGGCCCTATTCTTTCTGAAATCAGCCACACCTGGAAACACAAGGTTGGGTGGGCATATGGCAAAATGCATGAGATTTATAAGTGTCATAATGTTTAAATTACGTTAGGGGTGTGTGTGTGTGTGTGTCATCCTGGTAACAGTTGCCTTCACTGGTTTCAAACCCATGACTGGTTTAATATATATGAATTTTCCATAAGCAATAAATCACAGCTATTGCTTTAAAGGTAAAAGGTCAAAAGGTGAAGAATGTGAACTGATATTTTGAAGGTCCCACCTGTATGTGTGGACTGTATATTTACAGTAATAGACTATATGTCTGCTGTATCAAAAATAAAAACTGCATTCTTGATTTAATCTAGTGAAAAGAAAGAGAACGACAGAAAGAAAGATAGAAAAATAGAAAGACGGAAATAAAAGACAGACAGACAGAAAGACAGACAGATATATAAAAATCTAGGAAAGATATACATATGTATATAAAATATATAATATATATTACAGAGGTACAGAGTGTAGATTGTACACACACACACACACACACACACACACACACACGTTTCAGCAGATGCGTTGGCAGCCCATTGCAGCTGCTTGTGCTGTGGCTAGGTACTTGACCAAACATCAGAGTGTGTGTGTGTGTGTGTGTGTGTGTGTGTGTGTGATCATGCGTGAAATTACAACACCAGGGTGTAAACACCACCAGAATGGGAATAACAATACACTCCCAACCGCACACTTCAACATAACACAAACTCTCTGTAGGACTACAGCCCATCACTGATACAAAGAATTTCAGCTCCTATTGAATATGAATCCTCTTGGATTGATTATTGCTCTGTATTGCTGTATAAAGGCTACCTTGAGGGAATAGATGTGGTTGTTGTTGCTTCTTGAGTGTTTGGTGTGTCAAAAACACACCAAGTTTAATTACGTAACACATTTTATGCTTTACATGATCACAGCATTACACAATCCAAATGATAACACAGATACTGTAAAAAATACCGTACACACTTGGTGTAATACTACCATATACATGACAACAACAAATTCTATAGGCACTGCGCTATTGGCAAATGAACGCAATTTGGACACTGTAAACACCATATGTTGTTGGTCAGCATATGAACAGATGAGTTTTCTGACAGAGATTTGCTGATTGCCAAAAAGCCAAAACCAACAACGCATAAAAACTCAAAGCTGACAACTTTCCTGAGCAGTAAATCATTGCGAATTCAGCTCATAAAACAACTCATTAGAAGCACATTTCTCACTCATATGCTTGGTTTCATTCAGCCTGAATTATCTCAAACATCCACAGACTGTTCTAGCAAAGACAAGCTATAGGAAGGTTGAATTCATTCTGCCAGTTACCAACTTATATCCTCCTGTCGTTTAGCGATTCTGTCAGGCTCCCCAAAGTGTCCTTCTCTCTTTCTGATCTTGTGCGACCTCTGTCTCATCGAATTTTCGTATGAGACCTGATCTCTGTCTGGCTGAAGTGATCACGTTAAATGTTTGGCATTTGAGGAACAAAGGGCCGACACTTCCTGAATGCAGCGAAGGATCAGCCCAAAACAAGCCTGTCTGTAGCGTCTCTAATGAATTCAAAGGTATGCAAAACCATGTGATTCACCTATTTAGATGAGGTGAAACAGAATTAATCACTTTCCAGAAATACACAAGTGTTAACCTTTCTTCAATTGGATGTAACGAGAGGACTGACGCTGCTTGCTTTCTCATAGGTCAAATTCATAAAATATTAACATGAACAACCAGATAGCCCCGCCCCCAATCTCACGCCATTGGCTGAGCCAAAAATGGACATGTCAGACCACTTAAACTGAATATTGTCAGTTTACACTTTTTGGAAAGACAACTTATGAATAACTTATGAATTTATTTAACTTTGCAGTTAATCTAAAATAGAAAAATATGTAATTCAGAGACAAGCGCTGCTTAGTTTTTGTTTTTAGTTGTCATACCATATTAAAGTGTGTAATATTTTTTGAATCAGCCTCATTATGTGACAATTATATTTATTGTTTTCACAAAATGGTTCATTGCAATATCCTATATACATGCACACCATATATATTATATATCAAATGTGTATATGTAAGGGTATATAATAATCTAGGTCAATGTATACATATTTACAGTATATATAAATGTGTGTGTGTGTGTGTGTGTGTGTACACCAGCAAACCACTAACACAAAAAAGAAGACACATTTTATCACAATTTGTAACCTTGCCCACACATCAGATTTATGATTGTTGCTGGACATCTCCCCAGTCATATCTCACAGTTTTATCATAAACAGTGTTGATATGTTGCCCCGGGGCTTTTTTCCAGGTTAACAGACATATGGAAAATCAGAGTTCACAACTGTCCCTCTCTGAACATGGAGGAAATCAGAGAGAGGAATCTCCAGAGAGAGATAACAGAAATAATCAAGATAATATGTTTGAGATAGTATGAACTCAATCTGTTCAGGGAGCTGTCATTACCAGCAATGACATTCTCAGAAAACATGTCATCACTCATAATCTAAGGCTGTCATCTCAGCAACAAACATTGTTTCATCTTTAAACTGGAGATTATGCTCACATGTGGTACCAGAATGCCCGGGGCATTGTGTTGTACTCATGTCATAATCACCTGCCACCCAGAGAATGATGGGAAAATGTAAGCGGGCCAAGGACAGACCTCTGATGGCATAGAGCTATAATGCTTTGTTAGAAAAGGGTCAATGCTTCAGTTTCAGTCATTGCTAAACTCACATCTCATCTTAGCTTAGAAACGAGATGCATTGGATAAGACATGCAGAATTCAATAACTGTCTAGAACTGTCCTGTATTAAAGCTGTTAACGTTCCCATTCATCTTGGCTAACTCTGTCAAAGGCCCCAGGGTACCCATTGACTCAGACCATTGTCTATCCTTGCCAACATAACAATCTCCTTTATATTGCAATAAAAAAGTTAGTTTTGTTTCAATGCAAGAATACAATCGACATGACTTAACATTCAGATATTGTAAGTGCTGATGTACGCTTGTATGTGTAGATATTGCAACACTATTTATACACAACTAAACCTTAAAACAGTCCCACTTCAGATGGTATCTTTGCAGTGTAAATTTGGCTGGATAAACCCTTTGTATTTTCTTGACCTTTCACCATTCTAATCCCCCATGACTCTCTATAGTGAGTAATAAATCAGAAGGCTGTAACTCAGTCTAATGAACCCCCTGAAGGACTAGTCTGATACACTGTGGGGTGGTTAACTGACTCAACTCAAACCGACCTCTGGGTGGGACTAATTAGATACGTGAAAAACTCTTAGGAGGAAAATTACATTTAACAGCAGCTTGGCTAGACAAGATCTATGAGTGACAGTAATGACTCCAAAAAACCAAGAGAGAACATTTCACCTGGACAACATATTAAAGTTCAAAACAACATTTTTATATTCTTCTCCTCATTTCTGAAATGAAAACATGAGGTATTGCCAGCCTCATGCCAGTATAGGATAAGATGCCAAAGTACCGCAGTGTCATCTCATTATATCTGAAGATATTTCAAAGTATGATGAAATAGCACAACTACATATTGTGATCCACTTTTAACCTTTATCTCACCATAAAATCTACCCCCATTTTGGGATAATAAAACGTGTTTATTAGTTAAAAACAGATGAAAACTGTTTTTTAACACAACAACAACACAACAACACAACACTTTGGCCAACACCTGAAAAACAGCCTATGCACTCTCCTACATACATCTACAAAATCTAGCATGCAAGTATAATAGAAATTACAGTGCAGATAATTTGCTTGCATACAATTACCAATAACCTCAACCTTATCTCGATAACCACTTTCTATGTGTCACTAAGCAACATTTTCATAAGCTAAATGTAATTATCCCATCTGAGTAATTATATTGTTGGTGTGTGCAACACACAGACAGGAAAGATACTGTTTTACAATGACAAATGTTTAGTAACTCAAAGAGAAAGATATAATTGGTGTCTATATAACGCTATGTAACGCTATGTAACGCTATGTGCTGTTGCAGTCAGTTAATACGACGCTGCGGTGTGCACTCAGTAATACATAAATACAATGCATTTAAAGCCCTACGTTAACTATAGGTATGTTTTAATAACTTTTAATAAGTTTTAATAAGGAAGGCAACTCGTTTCTTAAACATTTAACTTTTTACTTACGATAGTCAGTCGCTGCAGGTGTTTTTCCACAATTATCGCGAGAGTCCACGAGACTTGCCTTCGGCTGCTCTTTTATTTATATTTATACACAGTATAAATAATATAATATATTTGAAGCAGGTCTCGGTCGACTGCACTCGTTTATTAAAACATTCGTCTCAATTGTAATAATAATTTTAGCTGAAATGTACAACGAGATCTTTTATACTTACTGTAGTCGCTGTCACCAGGGTAACGGCTCCGTCACAGTTATCGCGAAGGAAGACGGGATTTGTTTACGTCATGTGTCGTAAAAGCGCAGTTCACGTGAACTGTATTGACACCTGCTAGTAAATAAGATTATACATGTATATATTTATCATTAATGTATATATGTATGTATATAAGAGCACAGATGTATACATTTATGTATATAAGAGCATAAATGTGTTTACTTCTATATAACTGTTACTATAGATATATTTAACCTGAAGATTTTGGTTGTATTTGTGTTGCACTTTGCACCCTGTTTTATGTCTGAACTCTTCACACCAAAACATAATTCAGAAATAAGTAAACAGCCTTATTAAATTTCACAGAGTTAATAGCATTAAAACACAAAATAGTTAGAGATAGAGAGTGTAAAACGGTGGATGTTTGAATTGATTTGCATCTTAATGTATTCAGGCAATAAATGGTTGTTTCACATTTGACTTGTCAAAAAATTATTTGCCCAGTTCAGTGCGGTGGGCCGGTCCTCTGAACGGATTTACTAGAAGAATATTCTATTCAAGGATCATTAGGCATTTCTGAGATAATGTAATACCTGTTCTGTGACATTATACAAGGCATTCAGAGTCAGAGAAAATGGCTGTCTAGTGTTAAACTGGTATCAATTTCTTTCCACGCTTGAACTGGTTAAAGTTTGGAGTTGCTCTTACTGAACATTTTGTATATATGTGTGAATTTGAGCATAACCAAAAAAATTAAAATCTATCTATCTATCTATCTATCTATCTATCATCTATCTATCTATCTATCTATCTATCTATCTATCTATCTATCTATCTATCTATCTATCTTCTTTTTTCTTTCCTTCCTTCCTTCTTTCCTTCCTTCCTTGGTTAAAACAAGCAAAGCCCTCCATTTTTCCATCTGTTGCAACTTTTGTGACTTTTATTTATATACTGAATATTGTTACTGTATATGTAATCATGTGTCCTGAGGCCTTATTCAGACTGTATTTCTTTGGCACGTTGACAAGCAAGTGACCTTGTTTTCCGGATATGCTTTATTTGAGGAAGATCAAAGTCTAATGTGAATGATATGCATCAATTTAAAATGTCCCCAATGAGACGTGCCTTTTAGGTACAGATAAATAAACTGCTTTGCAACACAGGAGAGATGGAATAGCGTTTTCACAATGATTGCATATCGATTCAAAAGTAAAACTATTGACACTTGTTACGTCATTAGTCTAGTCATCTTAAGTTAGCCACACTATGTTTTTTTAATAGAAAAACCAGACAAGACACTATAGAGATTTCAGGCTTGACAGCTCACCGAGGGCAGACAGTAAATTTAGGCTTGATGGGCCATTAACCTTTAACCTCAACAAAGACAAAGTTCAGGCGATTAATAACAAGTTGCTCCAGCTTTTAGTTTAAAGTTTTATTTTAAAGGTACTAAAGGTATGTTTCTGTAAGTGAGCAGTTAAAAACTTTGACCTTCTCTGTGAAACTCATGCAAGATCTTGATCTAATTATAAGATTAGGAGCATCAAAGTTGGATTTCAATATTAATTTCACTATGATTTCAATCTTTGAATCTTTGAACTTAGTCAATATTGAAGATATCAAGGTTATATTGCCAAAGAATGTTCTTTACATTATGTTGTATGATTTGATGTAGAAAGCAGTTTAAGAATATATATAACTTCAGCTGGGACAGGCAGGGCCAAAATTGTTAAACTTTAGAATTATAAATAAACAAAAAAGTACAATAATCAAATAAAAAATCTAAATTGTTTAGTCCATCTAAAATAATTCTAAAATATTTTACAATATTTTTGTATATAATATAGAGAATGTGCTAGCAGAGCCTAAGCAGCGGTGTTGGCATGATATAGATAGAAATGTGGTGATAAATTTGTGGATGAAGTTTATAGGATTTAATATATGGGTAAGCAACACCCAATGGGATTAACTTCAGTTGTCCTGAGGCTTGTATAAGCCAACTGGACACAACTCACTCACACAGGCTCTTTCAGAATCACAAATAAATGCAAATGTGTTACGCAACAATATATAGTGCTGAACAAAGATGTCATATTACTGCTGAGCTACATTGCATTGTTATTAAAAACATGCATCATTATTAAATCGGGTCGACGCACAGTGGACGAGTCACTCTTATTCTGACAGAAGGAAGAGAAGGAAGGCTGGGAGAAATTGTGTTTTGAGTTTCATTTTTAATCAAGTTATGTTTGTTTGTTTGTTTGTTTACCTGTTTGTTTGAGGGCCACCTGTGCAGTCAACCATGCAGAAAATATAGAAAATATGATACAATGATTAAGGTCAATGACTAGAAACCATAACGTGTGTTACATGTATATGTTGTGTGTTACATGCATATGTTAATAAAGGTGTTTAAAAGGTTTGATGCCACAGAGATGCCAGAGAAGAATAATTTCAGTCAAATGCTCCTAAAAGAACCATTTCTTTCATTTTTATAATCTAAAGAACCCTTCTGTGAAACAAGAAGGTTCTACAGATGTTAAAGGTTCTTTATGGAACCATGCAGCCATAATGGGGCTTCCATGGATTGTAAATGTAAATATAAATAAATTTAACTTGAGCTTAAATGTGAGTGTTTTTAACATAAAAATGTTGGAAAATCTGATATCATCTGCATTGTAAAACACAGAACTTCCAAACTGTCCCTAAAATACAAGAACAGTGATATGTCAATGAAGAATTTTTATAATGAATAATACAGTTTGTGTGTGTGTGTGTGTTTGTGTGTGTTTTGGATGTAGACGCCAGACATGCCATCTGTTCACTCATCATCATGTAGTTGGTAAGTTGAAGCTGAAGGGCTGTTTATTGTGTAAGCTGTCTATGGTAAATAACCTGGACAGAGACCTGCAGTCACACAGCAGTGTGTAATAGCCAAACAGACAAACTATCTTAGTGAGGAACCTTCATACCCTCATACTTCATAAAGTTTCACATTACCCTGTTGGCTTTATTAAACTGGTACCAATTGATTTGACCAATTTTTATGGGTCACCACTTAAAATTTTTCAAGATGTTTCTCAACATGTTCTGTAAAGTACATATTTTACAGTGTTTCTGTAGCTCAACTGGCAGAGCATTGCGTTAGCAACTCACAAGTCATAGTTTCATTCTCAGAAAACCGTCTGCCAAAAGTCAACCTAAAATGAGAGGACATTTTAAACACACACACACACACACATATGCAGCAGACATGCTTTCTAAACAGAACATTGACCTTGATCACACACACACACACATACACACACACGTCTCTTTCCTGTTGGGTCAGTTAAACTTGTTTGCTAAGTGACGGGACCCCCGGACCTGATGGCGGGTTTATGTTGGTGCGACAACTGGCAGACTGTACATCTGGACAAACAGCCCAGTCAGTGTCACCCGTCACCCCTGCAACGCCTCATCAAATTAAACCAATCATAAACCACAGACGCAATAAACGAGATTGAATTATAAACAACGTGCCAAATTTAAACATGAGTTTAAAAATCTACATTTATAACTAAAGTGTCATACAAATGTTGGGAAATTTTGACAGCATTCAAGGATTAACTGTTTTCTAACTGTATTAATCAATCCTAAAGATAATATTTAAACAGACAGAAAATACATAATTTATTATGTACCTGTGTGGACATTTGTTATCTGAACTCAGTAAAAGTTAAATAAATGGATAATGCATTCATGTTACTGTCCATGTTGGTGAGCTTGCTCTGAAAAACATGTAACTGTTATGCAATTTAACATCTGTAAATATTACTTATTAACAAACTCTACCTTGGACCCCGTGACTCAATACAAACCCCCTGATACAGATCAGATTTATTCAGCAACGGCAACAAAACAAGTTTATAAACTTTCACAGAAGTCACAAAAGGGTTTTAAAGGTCATTTTGTCAATTGTACTGAAATTGTTCAGTTTGGTTTACAGTTGTTGAGGGCTGTTTTCTGTATTCCAGTAATTTGACTGTCTATGAAATCAGATCATTTTTTTCTGTGTGGAATATGTCTGCTGTTTTTACAGCAAAAGCACAATTTAACAACCTACTTCCAACCTATAGTAAAGGGCTTTATAGAATTATAATGGACCCTTGGGTATGATGTATACTCTGTTATTGCATTTATCAGCAAAGTGGACAAACATGTAATAGTGTTTGCTGTTTACCACAGTCTAAGGCGTCCACCCTTGATCTGACAGTCTCACAGACAGTTGTGGGCAGACAGTGTGATTTTAGCCATTATTTTGTCAAGCTAAGGTCACTGTTAGCTTCTAGCCGTGCATAATATTGTTGCATTTTATTTAACAAAAGTAGTTATTTTACTCCAGCTTTGTGCTTTAAATAATATAAATTGAATTTGCATTATTTTTTGTTGCCATGGCAACAAATATTGCATTTCTCTTGGTTTAGCGGCTGCGTTTCTGCTTCTTAGCCCAAAGACTATATTTCTGTTATTTAATGGGTAATTTTTGATCTACAGCAGTAGTTTATCTTATACACTATGTTCAGTCGTGTCCAGCGGGTGACATTTCTGATAAAAAGTTACCTGTAGACAAACAACATAAATGGTGGCGTTTGTGTGTGTACTGTCTGCACCTGTCTGTTTGTTTTTGTGCATTTAGTGGGTAAAAAGTCAAGTTTCTCAGGGGACGTTTTTTTTTCTTGGAACAGATAAGAAGATTTCCCGCTCTCACCATTTATGCAGCCAATGAGACGAGACCATATGACCCTTTGAGAGGCTATGCTCTCTCGTTCTTTCTCTCTCTCTCTTATCTGTTCTCATACGATAAACATAGTTGTTCCAGGTGCTGTCCGTTGGTGACGTCCATATACTGAGATCATGCACACCAAGGAAAACTCATGGTAAATCTTAGTTTTATGTTATGGATATAATATGCGTAAGACTAACCATTGAAAAAAATGTGTTTACATTTATCTGAATGAACTTGAAGTGAATTGATAATCTAATTTGGATTCACAGCTGTTATCTTAGAACAGAAGCCTTTATCCATTTAATCAAATTAGTAAGGCCAATAAAAATATATCAGTCCTGCCAAACACAGATGAGTCACAATATGGAGTAAAATTATTTTCAGATGAGATGAAAATTAAATAGATGTTAGACTTCTGCACGCTGAAAATGAGTTTTGTCTTCTGGACTCTTCAAAACTCGATTTAGAAATTGCAATTATGTCCACTGTTTGTGTTTTAATTTTAAAACAAGATTTTATCTGTGCAGCCTTAATCACATTATAGCAACTTAATACAATATTGAAGGTAAATCTAATCTCTTTACATTAAATAGATGTACAACTAATATTTGCTGCTTTTTTTACTGCAGTGTGCAGATTTGCAAAGTCATCATTCTTGCAGCATTGAATGTGTTGTTGAGCTTCACAGACTTTGTTGTGTTTGGGATTGTCTGTGTGATTATTTTAAGTAATTGTGTATGTGGCCATCAATGTAATCACCTAAGTGCATCTAAGGCATGTGATCGTCTGTGTGATGTGATCATTTATGTAATTGTCTATACAATCATCTTTGAGATTGTCTGTATGTTCATCTGTGATTGTCTATGTGGTCAATTTTGTGATCATCTGTTTGACTGTGTATGTGATTTTATGATAGTCTATGTGATTGTCTGTGTGAAAGATAATTGTATGATTGTGTATGTGATAGTCTGTTTGATCGTCTGTGTGAACGTGTTATCATATGTCATCATCTGTGTGATTGTGTATGCGATAGTGTGTGTGAACATCGATGTGATCATATGTGATCGTCTGTGTGATTGTCTGTCTAATAGTCTGTGTGATTGTGCATGTGATAGTGTGTGTAAACATCTATGTGATCATCTGTGAGTGTGTATCTGATAGTCTGTGTGAACATCTATGTGATCATATGTGATCGTCTGTGTGATTGTCTGTCTAATAGTCTGTGTGATTGTGCATGTGATAGTAATGTGATTGTTTCTGTGGTCATCACATCTCTCTCACTCCAGCTGCTGTTCGTTTGATGACTGTAAACTGACTACAGAATGGCTGCTGAGCCGGACGAGACACAGGCCGAAGATCGCCATCGTGTGCGGCTCGGGTTTGGGGCTCCTTGCAGAGAACGTCTCAAACAAACAGAGCTTTCGCTACGAGGACATTCCTAATTTCCCAGTAAGCACAGGTACTGACTGGAGTTACAGAAACATATTACAGCCACCATCTCTGTTTTGAACATACAACTGCAGGTTTACATTTTATTACGTTTGTCCAAAGAAGCCAAACTGATGTTTCCTAAGATATTGGACCCGTCAGATCAAATGATAAATCATTATAATAAACAAACTGTTGAGAATGTAAGGAGAACATTTTAAACACTGGTCTGTCATGTACTTCAATAACTGATTTATGTTCATTTTTAACCCAAAAGTTAAACACAAAACATAGCAAAACACATAAAATGTTTTATATACATTAAGGCAATTTAAGACACGACAACAGTAACGTTTACACTAAATATCTGTGTTTTAACACAGTTTAGCTCATAGCTGTGCTGTTTTTTCTTTAATTGTCTTAATGAATGGAAAACAAACTAGAGAGCAGTTCTATGTAAAAATCCATGCAGCTATGCAGCGAGTTTTGTTAAGAGATGTTAAGAGATGTTTTTACACAGCTGTGTCATTTCAGTCAGAATGTTGACTCTATAAACTTGCATCAGGTAAATGCTGCTAATGCATGAAACGAACAAGAAATCTCTCAGCTTTTTATTCTGTCTCTCATTGTATTGTACGGTTAACAAATTACGCACAGCTCCTGGTAATACGAGCTACAAAATGAAGAACTACAGCCCATGAATAAAATATAACTGGAGCAAAAATAGCCCCTAATGTCTGCCACAGGGAGTTCATACTATGATATCTTGGACAGATTTAAATATTTATACGGTGAGGAGAATAATCTCGAGAAACGTATCAAACGTATCATATTTGCAATACCTGTAGCAGGTGTGTGTGTGGGGGGGGTATTTTAACTACATACTGGGGATAGATTTATACCCGAAAGTGAGCAAAACCTGAGACTGTCCTTATATAACATTATGATATCTATATTTGTATACTGTATATAGATAGACAGATAAATAAATAAATAGATTGTATGTATGTATGTATGGATGGATGGATAGATAGACAGATAGATTTTTGACTGTACATTCCTATCCATAATTTCTTAACTTTTGTTCGGCTTACATTCAATAACACATCACTGTCTATTTCTGATTAAAACATGAATGTTCAGGTAATTAAGAATTTTTAAGCCTTGCTATATTTATCTCAAGACTTTTCTCATTACACACATTGTTTAGCCAAATCGTGTGGCGTCTGATTAAAATGAAAATCATTAATTTGCTCGTTCATTTTTGCACCGTTACAGGAAATACATTTCACGCCGCGTGTAATCCCCTCCCCCCGAGATTTTGTGAGCGCCATTTGTCAACGCTCAAGCAAGAAATAACGGTTGGGCCTTTGAAAAAAAGAGCAATTATTCCTCCAGAACCTCATTACGCTGCAGGTTTTAGGGCCAAACAAATCTCATCTCATCAGCCAGAATTCAAGGTTATATTTACATAAGCTCTCGTACACTTTCCTCAATTGACCTGTTAGCATGTTAAAGTAAATTCCTTAAGCCACAAACAAGTTGCAGCCTCTCGCTGCCTCATAATTTTGGTAAACAACGTTTGTTCTGCTTATATCTCTTCTAACAATGCAAAGTTAGTCTCACTAATGCCATCCACAGATAAACAATTAACAAGAGGCTGAAATTGGCTGCTCAGCGAAGGAAGTCCCGCCTACTAGCAGAAAGAGCCAATGGCTAAACAGTAACATATATTGGGGAGGGACTCTGCATTGAGTGTTGCGATGGGCAGTACCTGGAGCAATTTGGAAAAACTCATTTTTATGACTCAATTTGAGCTTAACAAACAAAGTTAATGATATAGTTGATGTCAGGTTTAATATTTGGTCAGAAATATATTGTTTTATTGTGAACTTGAGCAACATTTTCAGAGACATCCAACTTCCCTCATCCAGACTTTTGTGCCATCTTTGATGACATCAGCAGTCTTCCTTAAGAACTCGTCTGATTGGCTGCTGGAACGTCAGTATGTCGAATGAGCGAATAATTGCAAATCAATGAACTTTCAAATACAGCCAAGCCAGCAGGATCTCCAAGACTTGGGAAACTCATCATTAGTCAGTTAACATTACATTATAGAAAAAGATCGGATGGCTGCTCCTTTCAATGGCAGAGCGTGACCTTTTATCGCTCATTGCACAGTAATGTATCATTAGATGAATCTTTCCTTGGGTAGAGGCGATATATTAGGAAAAGACCAAAGAGTAAACGCTTTTCAGCAGGAGGTTATTTATCAGTTAAAGACAGCTTTAGAGCGCAGTACGCTGGCTTTTCATCATCACGCCGCTTCATGAATAACATTGTGTCAGAGCCAAAATATAATTTAATGTAATTTATTGTTATTCATAAATGCAGCAATAGCACAACATCGGCTGTGGTGGAAGTGCTGTCACAGGCCGTGGATAAACGGACGCTTCAGTTATTATATATGTGTTTGTTTCCTGCAGTTCCGGGTCATGAGGGGTGTCTCGTGTTTGGTCACATCAAAGGCAAGTCCTGCGTCTTCATGCAGGGCCGCTTTCATCTCTACGAGGGGTACTCGCTGTGCAAGGTGGGCTAGTTGCAGTAGTTGTTATGATTTGAGATGATTTAACCCACAGCCCCTGTTGCAGGTACAATAATTTCCCAGAATGCCTTTCTCATGTTGGTCATAAAGTGATAAAGTTTAAACCAGAAGTGTTTCCTTTGTGTAGAGCACAAAAAAACATATTATTTCACACACTGCATTAACATCTTCAACAGCTTAATTAAAATAACTATAAAATGTTCTGCTAGTAAGAATAATGTTGTTGAGATATGATTTATAATGTTAAGAAAAAAACATTCACAAATAATATCACTGTATAAACATTTTAATAACCTTTGAGAGAACGTTTAGAGGATGTTAGCAAATGCTCTGAAAACATTCCCGTCATCTGTTTTCATTGTCTATCATTCTTTCTGCTGTTTGCTCATCTCTTGATAAACTATTAACACGTATCATTTAAAATACTTACACACACGGTGGTTTCCTGAAGTAAAGGCTACATTACAAACTCAAATTTGTTTTTTTTTAAGCCATTGATGTCTGGAGTTTCACGCACTGGCCTTGTTTCCTCATAAAATCACCTCAAGGACAAGGGAACTCAATAGAAACCGCTCCTATTTGCAAAAACAGAGAGTAGCTGTTACCTCCTGTATGGGCCATTAACTTTATCTGTCACTATCAGGAAGCACAGAGAACGAATGCTGAGAACGCAGATACACAAGCAGCCTCATATCCGAGCTGTTCGTTCACAATACTTCAAATCCTTCAAAATAAATAGATGAAAAATGCCAGTCAGTGGCAAAAAAGTTTAAAGGAAACAAACATTCATTCTGTAAAGCTTTTAGTGACTGTTTTATGCACAGATTGGGGTACATTATAGAAAATGCTGGGTTTTAACGGATGGTTGACTAACAACAACTCAGCATAGGATATTTTATAACCCAGCAGTTTGTTTTGTCCACACTTTATCCAACCACTGTACACTCATTTTTTACAGTACACAGGTAATTTTAGACTGTCAAAGTAAACACATTGATTTTTGCAACAAACATATAATTAGTTTAATGTGTAAACATGTAATTTTGTAAAATGTTAATGTGAAAACATAAAAAAAATCGCATTTGTTTACAAAAAGAAACTCAAAGCCTTTTGAAACTCGAAACTTTTGACCTGTGGCTATATGATGAGATTAAAATGTAACTAAACATTTTAACTGGTCGGAAATCAGAGATAATTTATGTTTGTGGGTTAATTTATGTCTATTGGCTTGAACTTAAAGTAACAAAATTGACTTTTGCCTGCCTCTCCATCTAAGTCAAACTTACACACGTGCATCCAGGGGAATCATTTGTCTGTTACACAAGGGGCCAGGGAGCCACTTTTCAGCAAATTACAGAGGAATTTACAACCTCTTGCCCTGAGGTGAGACACTGAGAGTAGTTGCCACCATGACAACATGACACAATGCATTACCATCAGTTGTCATGGTCACCATGGCCCTGTAAAGCCAGACAAGAGCTTTTCTCTCCTAATGTGATGCTAGGGCATTAAATCCATCAGTGCCCTGTATTATTAAACTCTAGCCTTCCAAAACACTGTTTTGGTTTTAATGTCATAATGGCTGTTTTTCTCTGTGCCATGTAAACACAAGCAGCTTTTAAATCTGCTCGCTATGTGTGTTAAATTACATGCAAGCTCAAAATGAGTTCATACCAAACCGAAGTGTTTGCAAAGTCCGTGTTGATCAACCCAGCCAACAATTTCAGGTTGTAAGAATGTTTTCCAAACATTTTCCTAACGTTTCCATTAAGCAACAGAAACATTTTAATTGCAATGTTCTAGAACGTATTAAGAACACTAAAAAACTTGTTTTAGTTCTGTAATGTTTTAAGAACATTTCACTAACAACTTCAGAATAATGTTTATCATATACAGAATGATATATAACGCTGAAAATAATTCCACTAACATTACAGCAACAACTTTTTGATACCTTCAAGAGAACCATTACAGAACGTTAGCCAATGTTCTTCGAATGTTTCCTGTTATCTAAAATGGTTGCCCGGCACGTCCGCTCTGGTTCATCAGCAGGGGAACAGACTGACAGACTGTGACATGTATATTGAACTGTGCTATACTGAGCCTGCGAGTTCATTGTTCATCTCCTGCTATACTGACACTTCCATAATGGGCCTCTGCTCTATAATCCTATATTTATGCCATTTGGAATCACTAAAGCCCATTTAATCTCTGCTTAAAGCCGTCGCCAGCACTGTGGAATACCAGTGCACACACATTTTTGACATATGGGCAACACAACAACACATACATTGTTTGACAGGCAGGTAGGACATCAAATCTTTGCATTCAGATCAAATGCCATGATTGGACAAACATTTGATGGCCGTGCGTCTTTCTCAGATGAATATATTTAGATCACGCTTTTGTTTATCTTAGGTTGCAAATATAGTGATTGCTAACTAACACAATATATGTTTCTGGAAAATCGCCTACCCTGTCTTAATCTAGCAAAAATGTTATTTCATTGAATAAATAGCATTAAAAAAATACAATTACAATACGTTTGGGCACATTTTTATTAAGTTTTATGAATTAAACAGAATATTAGTAGTCATCAAAACTATATAATATAAAGGAAACTGTCTCTGTATCATTGGTTTGTACTTAATGTTGTACTTTTATTTATTTACACATATTTTGGTTATATAATTTGATATGATAAACACGTGCAATACCTTGGACTCAAACCCTGACCGTGGTGTTGCTAGCACCATGTTCTACCAGTTGAGCTACAGGAAGCCACGACCACATGATACTAAAGATTCCTGATGACTGAAGTAACAGTGTGTGAATTTTTCTACAGGTCACGTTCCCAGTGCGGATCTTCAAACTGATGGGTGTGGAAACCATTATAGTAACAAACGCCTCTGGAGGTCTCTGTCAGGATTACAAAGTGGGAGACATCATGGTCATTAAAGATCATATTAACTTGCCAGGGTTTGCTGGACAGCACCCGCTCTGTGGACCCAATGATGAACGGTACGATAGTGGGAGGGTGTTTAATATCATTTCAATGCACTGCTTTCATTGTGAAGGTCTCAGATTGCATGTTCTCTTGTAAGGTTTGGAATCCGGTTCCCCTGTATGTCTGATGCTTACAGCAAAGACCTGAGGAAGCTTGTTGTTGACATAACTGTGGAGCTGGGATACTCCAATTTTGTGCATGAGGGGGTCTACTGTATGGTTAGTGGACCCAACTTTGAGACCATCGCTGAGGCACGCATGCTGCACATCCTGGGGAGTGACTCTGTCGGTATGGACAGCCTCAACACACACCTGTGGGAAAAAAAATCTCTTTAGAGATCTCTTTAATATCTCAATTATTTCTCCCAGACAAGAGTGAGATTAAACTTGGAGTAAAAGGAAAGATTTGCATAAGTTTCCTGTGTTTCACAGACAATTCTAAGCCTATAAACACATATATTCCTATATCTTTCACTTTGTATATCCTTTGACACGTACAGTAGTGATGCAGTACACAGTACATGTATAGTAGAGATACAGTGCACAGTACATGTACAGTAGAGATACAGTGTGCAGTACA
>JBAJNP010003348.1:0-40298 GCA_036877545.1 Yasuhikotakia modesta
ACTTTAACAAACTAGTTTCATAACGACAGATAACTCCTGACGTTTATCGTGTATAGTTCACTACCAGAAGATGGCAGTAAAAGTCAAGCAAGAAGTTGCTCTGATGCCCAAACAATAATAATAATTCATGCGTTATATGCGATTCTGATACAGAACGTAACAGCGTTAACATTTTATACAATAAAAATAAATGAAATTGTTTTAACCATATCACGAAACTCGTTTTTCCTTACAAAAGATTATTTTAAGACTATTGCACATTATCCAACAGCAAATATACTGATCGGATAGTGGATGAAATCTACTGCATCTCCAAGCCTTGAGGGCTTTCTGATAAAAACTCAAAGCTGAGAAACTCTTGCACTTATAAGACTTATAAGATTCATAAGCAGCCGTCCCGGTTTCTCCAGAAGTTCATTTATTACAGGTTAATAAGGTGAATGCAGCAGAAAAACCCAATAAAAGCAAAATTGAGACGAATCGCAGCTTCCATCGCCTGAGACGCTCCGGTCTTTTATAAAGCTGAAACCTTCATCAATGTTCAATGCAAACAATAACCTGATCAATAACCTTCATTGGATATAAAATACAAACGGATCCGTCGACGTCTCTGTTAGATAAAGCATTTATTTATTAAAATAAGACGCACTAGTAAACGTCGAGTTATATAGATTCCCACAAACTATTAAAAAGAAAATTTCATTTATATATCTTTATTTAGTTGTATAAATGTGCAAACGTTTCTCATTTTGCCTGCCTTTTCCCCCCAGTAAGAATATGATATTAAAAAAAACACACAAACAAAAGATCAGACATGAAAACTGGGGACAGAAAAGAATCGTTTAAGTTGTTGTGTGATTTTATGAAACATCTTTAACTAAATCAACCTCCTGTCACCCTTTTAACAGTGGAAAAGACTTCAACCGATTGAACAGATTCTTGTTTATTTTTTATTTTTTACAAAAAAAATGCAGGTTGTGTTTTGTTTTACATTTGTGTTTCTCTGTCTGACAGAAGGCACCTCCTAAAATGTGTGTGTCTGATACACTGAGGGCTGCACAACAACACAAACAACTGAAAACAAAAATCAATTGCTGAAGTTATTCTGAGAAACTTAAATCTGAACCATTAAACAGAGATAAAAAAACTAGAAAACACAGTTCCAGCTGTATTTTAATATGTTCCAGTCAACTGTCCGATGAAAAGCGCAGAAAACATCTGCTTTAATCTCTTGTAACAGGTTTGAGTTTGATTGTTTTTTGTTCTAATGGTTGGAACGCAAACAGCAGCCCGTCTTTTAGTGTCGTGGAAGGGCGTCACAGGTTGCGGGTGTGCTGGTAAGCGAGAGGCGGTTTACTGGGAGCTCGGCCGCACCGGGTGGAACCGATTGCCCTGCCTCATGCAGGGGGCGAGTTTGAAGGGAGCGAGGGCCGAGTTGTGGTTCAGGAGAGCGTCCTGCGCGGCACGTTTGGAGGGGAAGGTGAGCAGGAGGCTGTAGGAGGCTGCTGGGTCACCGCTGGCGGGGGACTCGGTGACCCACGTGGCAGAAGCGCCTGCCCTGCACAGATCGCCGAGCAGAGAGACGGTCTCTGTGTGGGTCACACCCGCGGGCAGATCCTTCACCTCCAGAACACGACCCATCACTGCAGGAGACGCGTCTCATGAGATAAACTCAGTTACAAATGACAGATAAAGCCCAGCTTTGAATATTTTGTTCTGTGCAAATCAAACATTATTAGTGCTGCTTTGTTGTTGTGTATTACGTGATGCACACGGTTAAAGAAATGATTACAAGAACCACTAAAATTATTCAACCCACATGTTGAAATCTGTCAAAATCATCACAGATATGATTATCACAGAAATATATGATTTGGTCATTGTTAGACCTGATGTGATTTAATCACATCTGTTTATCACCACAACGACTCCTACAATTACCTGGTTCACCTACACTGTGATCAGTGGAGAACGATTTCCTCTGCTGCTTCCTGCCCCGACCAGCGGGCCGCAATCCCACCGGACCCTGTGATAGAGGATTTACACTGGTTACTATGGCATTACGACAAACACGACACGTCTTTAACCTGTCATTTTAACTACCTTTATTACCTATCTAATTGTTTAACCTAAACAACTGGTGGGTAATTTTCTAAATTCACGTTTGATAAGTCATTCTTTAAAATTGAAGTATAACATTAACTTTATAACATGATTCATGTGATTGGTGGACTGACCTGGTGATTAGGAACCATGGGAGGCGTGTGTAGCAGCGGAGGGCGAATCTGAGGGCTGTACTGCAGCGGTTGCCTCAGCAGAGATACATCACCTGCCGAGACACAATAACACACGGTAACAAACCCAATGCCATTTATTACGTATTTAAAACACACTGCACCGAATGCAGCTGTCTGGACTGACCTGGTCCAGAGATGAAAGACCTGGAGAAATGAGGCACAATGGGTTGAGTGTTACTGAGGCCGGGCCGCACGTTCTTGCCGAGTTGGGTGGATGTGGGAGATGGTGCTGGTGAGCCTGACTGCGGGCTGCTCTGTGTGAAGCGTACAGAACCGGGTTATGATGATGTCATGCTTTTTTTTCTCATCGTAAGAGGAGTTAAAACCCTTTATGAGATTGTACAAGACAACGGTGTGCGTTTATTACATGTGGCATCTCCAGAGCGCAGATATCGGACTTCTGTGCGCGTGTGTGTTCCGAGCTGAAGTATCTGTTGTGTTTCCAGTGCGGCGGTGAATGAGACTGAAGCTGCTGGGCTGCAGGTAATGACAGGTGCATCATTACCATCCCGCCAGCAGGGGGCGGGGCGAGCGGTACACCTGGGGAGAGCGCGCACACATGCACACGCAGAGAGACAGACATACACTTACATTTTGTTCTTTGCAGGACAGATAAAATCCATTTAAACCGTGCAAAGTTCAGCATTTATAAACACAACAGCATTTATAAACAAGAACAATGTTACAGACGCTTTTTACTGACAAAGATTCATCTAGTGCAATCCTGTAACAAGGACAAAGACAGTCAAACTGTCTTATTTTATTCTTATTTTACTTGAGACACACACACACACACATTACATTACAATTACATTAATCTATGCAGAAATATTGATATAAAAACAATCACTTCTTAATTAAATGTATAATTTGCTTTCATACACAATCAGTATTTTATGTGACTGGGTTTTTTTAAATAGGATTACAGGACAGATCAGTTGTGCTGGATTATCTATACAGCTTTAAGGGTTATGAATATGAATACATAATAACGTAAAGGACGAAACCTGCATGAGGAGAAATAAAATGAACCGAGATCTCATTGTGACGGCCGGTCTCTGAATCAGAAATATTCCCCATGAACGTGAACACACTGAGCCACAACACGCATTCGTCGCTTAATCCTTCCGTCAAATTAAAACAGTTTACCAAGACGCTTCTGAAGGGGAATGAAAATCTAATTTCAATGTCTGAAAAGCTTTTTTAGTTTCTTGTTTTAATTAGTTAATAAAGACGGCGAAGGCGAGACGCCACAGAGCGCTCAGACAGAGAGAGTTTACATTAATAGAAGACACAAATCAGAATTAAAGCAGCTGAGGGCTTTTCTCAGATAGCCATAACCAGAAACCGACAGAATTACTTTTTAATTAACAGCCCATCTCTTCAATAATGAGATTGTCGGAAGCAGAATATTGTTTCAATTAGCACCTTAATGCCTTTCAGAGCTGAAGGTCGCCACAATGAGGTCTGAAGGGCGTGACCTCAGACGTTATTAAATGTTTGCTTAGCTTTCCGCTGCAGACGTTCAGAGTAAAAACACACGTTATCTTCTCAAAACTGCAATAATGCGTTATGTGTTCAGGTGACGCAATATTAACCGTATTAAGAGATGGTAGCTGATGACAGAACTGTTTCATCAGCTGTTCTGTAAACAAGATATGGCTGAGTGTGTAACGCTAGGCTAGCACCCAGATGACATCGTTTTAAAGTTCTGGAGGACTTGAGCTAGCTCTGTACTGTCCTGGTTGTATATCTGGTACAGTATTTTCACTTCTCGATGACAAAAGCACAACACTCATATTCTCTAAAGAACTCTTAGACATGTTAGCTTAGCTGTTATTTTATATCTAATTAACAAAGAAAAGTAGGTCATTTCAAGTTTCATTGTGTCAAGCCAAATGTTTATTGCTAAAACTAGGGCAAACACACAAATCAGTGTTTTCAGACTGGTTGTAGGCTTCAGTACCTGGGCAGGGCTGGTTCTGTGGAGAGCTGCGGGGGGGTGATGTATGGGGAAAAGACATCTGTTCTGCTCCTGGAGGGGGCAAGAAGCCCACCGAGGAGCTGAGGAGGCAAACAGATTGCAAACACACTCACTCACATCGCCACGACTTTCAGACATTAAGTACGACACATGAGAGCCTTCGGCTTTTTTTCCTGACTGTCCAGTGCTCATTTACACACTGAAGCCGAGCAGGAAATGGTCTGCATCAGTATTCAGGAGACTGGATTCTCTTCAGTGATTTAATAAGGATATAAGCCTTGTGACACAGCTGCACTGGCCCTGTGGAATACACCCATCTGCTCAGAGCTCACATGAAGAATGGACTGGCGCTGGATCATGGGCCACGCGGGACCAGCCGTGCTGTCTGCTGGATTTCTGGCCATTATAAATCATCTTGGACGTGGCCTACTAAAGTCAAGGGCCCACGAGACCCTGCGAGAGTGAGGCGGTGACCCTCTTGTTCTCAATTCTACAATCTGTTTAACCAGTTCATGTATAAATGCATGTTTTTTTTTTACTTCAGATCTTCTGATGAAAAGATGTCCGAAAATAACCTTTTTGTGCACAGAAGAATATCACTTGTGTTTGAAAGGTTACAGATTTTCATTTCGTTTATAACACCTTAATTTATACTTTACATAAACGTCTTCAGATAAATATGCAATATTTTTTTTTGTACCTGCCGACTCTCAGCAGATGGTTATAAAGTCTATTTTCCTTAAGTTCTACATATCACATGTATTTATACAAACAGTAGAGGCTACATTTCAGCCTACGTGAAAAAAACAAAATAAACAAGTGATGCTAGAATAAACTGGCCTTTTTATTTTGTAGATGAATTAAACAAACTAGAAACAAACAAGACAAAACAGACTTAAATGATTTGAAACACTCTGTTTGTACCTCAGATTGTTCTGTTGGGTTGGAAGAAGGCTGTAGTAAACCTGGATGCTGGATGAAGATGCTGGTGTGTGATTAATGACAGAAGGCTGGTATGACTGGGTCACACTCTGAGGTCCTGGAGGTCCAGACATCTGCAACAGCAGAAGACATCAACCGATGTTCCTTTAAACTACAGCTTTAAACTATCTGCTCTGAATGATCTCAGGAGACATTCACCTGATAGGAGCCCACTGATGGATACTGGACCATCATGCCTGGCATCTGATGGTTCATACCACTGGCCAGGGACTGGGTCTGGTTCTGCTGGCTGATGCTGTGGTAGCTCTGCTGTTGATTGGGTATCACAGTTTGGTAACCTGAAGAACACACACACACATTTCCAAGGGAAAAATAAAAACTAAGAATAGAAGACAGTGAACAAATATGCAAATAACATTCTCTCAGAACCACCACCGTAATATTAAAAATGGTATTATGAACAAGCTCCTCTTTTATTAGAGGCACAGCACAGATTTATTTCAAAGATTCATATTATTAAGTGTGTATTCAGCGCCGCACACACACACTGAAAATATTGTGCCAAGATCTCTTAATGACTCAAATTGTCAATTATACCAGAATCAACTAATGATCCCTTTGTTACCTTAATACTTTAAAATAATTGATCTCACCACGCCGGTGCTATTAAACTGCTTCCCATTATCCAAGTAAGTGCACACTTTTTAAAAGACAATAGCTTACATAATGGCTGCAGAGTACCTTTAAACATCTTCAGAGGAGCTTTCACGTGTCAGTGTAAGAAAAGACAGTAATTTACACCAGCGGTGGGTACAAGCACTAGTACAGCCCCATTATGAGGCGGGATAATTTGCACCGGTGTCAAGGTTATCAGGTGAAGGGAACAACCCCGCAACGTTATCAAAAACACTCCCGGTGGGGGGCGGAGACCGAATTCAATTTCTGCTGGCTTTTGGCCAAAGGGACAGCAATCAATTTAGTCCAGATGAGAAGTGGGACAAGGAAACGAGCGGCCCGCGGCGAGGAGACGGAGAAGGCGAGTTATTTTTAGCTGTATTCTCTCACCTCCACTTAGGAGCAAAGCATGATGGGAATGTAATATTAAACACTCTCCACTCTGGCTGAGTGAGCTGGTACATTCAATTGATTCCCTTCACAGCGGCCGTTTTTAAAGTCACAGATCACAGCGTTGCGTACTGCGTGGAGCACGAGTGAGGCGTCTGAATCTGCGCTTGTATCTCACTCACACATCTCCTTCGTTTCTCTGTTATTTGTTAGTTTAACAACATCCTCAGATATTATTCACATTTCTCACACGAACTGTTTCACAGCATTACACTACAAACAAAGCTCATGATTTTCGTGATCATTTTGTTTACATAATTCATGTTTTAATTAAAAGGAGAAAATGATTGAGAGATTTTCTTTTATTTGAGTTATTCGTGGGATTGTTTACAGTCTAGCCACATGGATATTTAACACAATCTTTTGGTCACTCAATTTCTGGCAAAAATAATGACAATGCACAAAGTACACAGAAATAAACCCTCACTGTGAAAATTAAAAAAACTTGTTTAATTCTGGTAAAATTGCCCTTCGCATTAACAGTGCAATGTGCAACGACTGACTTCCAAAAAGAGACAATTTTAACATTTTATTCAAACAATACAGACACTGAGGGCTGAATACTGAAAGCTGAAGGCCGTGACACTGCAGGGCTGATGTTCACATCTCGGTTGTGGGTTCGAGGAGGAATGAGGGGCTGGAAAAGAGACCGGTTCACTGTGAGAATCATACAGCGTCTCAGACAGTGACTCGGCCCCGCATTCAGCCCCTCTGATACGACTGATGACATCAAAATAAACCTCTGACATCACGACACTGTTGCAGGTCCATCAGATCTTCTAAACTTCTTGCTTTGTTTTTATATATATAATAATATATAATATTTTATTTAATAATAGCTTTAAATGCCTATGTGTACCTTAAAAAGATTATCCGTCCAGTTTCTAGAAATATTAAAACCACAAGGAATGTATTTTCTCTTATTCTGCTCGACAGTGAAGCTTAAAACCTTGTCTAGTATTTGAGTGGAGATGTGTATTGCGTCTTATGAAGGCCGGTGTGATGCAATCACCCTGCATCAATGTAATTAGCTCTGGGCTGCGATCTCCTGCACCTGGGGTGCCGCCTCATTTCCTGCGACATTTTTAATGCATGCGCATACAACACAAGAGAGAACAACCAGCCACAGCAATACTGAGAGGGAAGATGATGGCAAACAATGGGGGGCAAAGACACAATAATGATTTTCATGATTGGTTTGAGGCCACGCCCCCAAAATATTGTTCCAGTACATGTTGTTGTATCTTTTCCATGTTGTGTTTAGATTATTTCAGACAGTTTAATTGGCTCATTGGTTTCCTGTGGAGTCAACGGAACTGTTCTTGTAGCCCAATTGGGTTGTGGGTTTAATTTCCATTGAATTCACATAACGATACAAAAAGCAGTTTATATGTTAAATGTACTGCAATTTGATTTGGGTTTAAGTGTGTTAAGCATTTTTTTTAACGCAAGTGGTATTGGAAAAAAATGTCTACTTGTACAATGTTCTGTAGATGTTACAGAACCATCATTCACTGACCCCAACCAAAAAGGCTGTTTTAATGTCCTCAAGTGTGCAGTAAGTGGAAAATTACCTGTCTGGGGGGGCATGGGCTGGGTGGGACTGCTGTACTGCACTGCCCCCATTGGCCGGTATTGGTACTGCTGCACAGACACTGGACACTGACCGGGTGAACAATAACAGACCGCCATCTGTGAAAACACAGACATGACTGACATGAGCTTCAGTCAGTCTCCATGTGATGGGTCCATCTTATTTGATTAGAAGAATAATCGCTTTTGTAATTAGTTTAATGTCCAGTCATGTGAAGCCACTAGAATTATGGCTTTAATAAAGGGAAATATCACACCTGCTGCGGCTGCTGCATGGCGGATGGATTCACAGCAGCTGGTGCAGGAAATGCGGATGGGGGAGCGTTCTGAGTGGCGCAGGGCAACATGTAGCCAGCCTGCTGCGGTGGGTGGGGATGCGATGGGAACGTTGCGGCGCCGGGGGCATCGTCTGCAGGCTGCCTGAGCAACGTCATGTGACCAAACTGGCTGCTGAGATTATCCTGCGACTGGATCACACACACAGACAAACACATAAACATCCGCGCATGCAACAAAATCCCTGCTGCTACCAAACATCTAAACATTACAGCTGCGCATCAGGAAGCGCATGAACACTGATATCTGCATTTGATTTCAGGCTCTGTGATACAAAAAGTGTCCAATTATAGCAACGCAAGGACACGTTGCATTTTCAGTGCTGCCTTAACTGGAACTAGAGCAAATTTTAACATAAGAACTTCTGTGACAACAAAGAAAGCGTTTTTGAGGGATGCTAAAGTATTAGCAAGATAATAGAGAGGGGCGTCTAAAATTCTAAGCGTTTCTCTCTGGTGACGTCTATTGTGCTCTTGAATCATGCATAACTGTATACATACAGTATTTTTCTGGCCTTACAGTAACAGTAAGTCTGTATGAACTGGCTTTGATGCCCTATTAGAAACATACTTTAAGATCTTTGTACTTTTCTATTGCTGGAATGTAAATTAACAAACGCTGCTGCATTAATTATTCAGCAGGCATCTCCCAGTGTTTTAATGAGTCATTACGAGTGTTTACTGCTGAGGGAGGAACAGGGCCCTAATGAGTTTCCACCAACAGCCTCTTAAAATCAATTAGTGCTGTTGACGACATTCAGTACAGCAGAACAACGCGTCATAAGAGACGCAGCCACCGAACATTAGACTGAAGAGAAGCTCACGCAAGGGATTGTGGGACAGTACATAGCCGTACTGCAGAACACAGCAAGACAATAAAAAGCTGAAGTCAATCACAGCTGGATTCAGTGCTTAAAGGCAGGGAAAGAAATACTCTTCAGAAACATTTTCAGATTTTTTTGTTATTCTAGTTAAAAGTGAAGCATACTTATTCTGTGAAAAGGGGCATGGCCAGAATATGTTTGTCCAATCATTGCTTTCAGTCTGAGGGCAATGATATGCTGTCCTACTTGTCTGTCAAACTATGGACACAAACAATGTCCTGTACATTTGTTTTGGTGTTTGGCTTTGGTGAAGGGAGTCTGGGACCAATGCTTTCAAAGCTAGCTTGATATTGTTAGCCTCTCCAAAACCCTTTAAATCACATCTCATGTATTACAATATTTAATTCAGATTCCAACTGCAGTTTGCACAGTCTGACTAAGGAAAGAGAGAGAGAGCAAACGAAAGCAGTAGCTACCACAGTGAACTGTTGGTGATTGGACACTGAAAGGATCTGAGGGTACGACACCGTCGGGTGTTGAACAGGCTGAGCAGATGGCTGCACAGACCAGATGGGCTGAAGACACACACAGAGGAAGAGGAAACACACAGGAGGAGGAAACAAAGAGGAAGAGGAAAAACATGGACAGAGAAACAGGAAACACAAAGTTAAAGATGCACAAGAAAGAAAGGGCGACTCAGAAAGGTTGTTACTTTACATGTGATCTGAGCTCACCTGTGACACTACGTGGCTGGCTGACAGCGGCTGGTGAGGTGATCTGGAGATCTTTGGAGTCAGGCTGGGGTTGTAGGTTACAGCGCTGCCATCTTGGTTTACAAAAGGCCGACCTGTAGTTAGAAACCAGTTACAAATGTTGAGGAAAAACAACAAACAGTTTATCCATTTTCAGCACTTTACATTTTTGAGTGTTTTTGCTGTAAGACACCTGAGAAACTTCAAGAATCATTTATTTTATCCATCTTTGTCCTTCTGTTTTGATTTGTACCACAACTACCATTTCCATCTCATTTTTTGCACATGGTGCATTCAAGCACTGCTTAATCACTGCCAATAATGCTTCTGTAAATTTATTACAAGCAATTTGCTTCAACAATTACGTCCTGCTATGTAAAATATTGTGAGCGTTCAGCAGGAATACTGTACAGTTTTTTTCTCTCCAAAACCATGACATTTCCTTTGTTAATATTGACTGCTTGCACCCAAAAGCGCTCCCATGTTTAATTCAATTTTATTTCTATAGCCCTTTTCACAATGTGGATTGTTGCAAAGCAGTTTTGCAAAATACACTTTCTGTTCCCACTGTGAATGATAATCAGATTAGGAGTAGCTGAAAACTAGATTATATCCTGTTAATGTGTATAAATATGCTCATTTCAAGAGACTAAATTTAATGTTATGATGAATAAGGAAACAGGGAACAGTGACACTTTTAACATTACATCAGTAAAGCTCTGAAATATACATACAGAAATTCTGAGGCCTCAAAAGAACTGAGAAATTTCCCATTTGCAAACCTTTTAAAAAGGTCAATAAGCAATTACACACCCCTGAAAATGCATCACGACTTGCGACGCAGCCCGTCCTCGCAGCCGCATGCATATTTAAAACACCACGTGAACGGTCTCAAATGAGCTGCAATATTTCGCACGTCTGTTATTACCGTGACACACGGAGAAGTGCCTCATTACCCAGCAGCACACTGGGGAATGTGTTCAGACAAACACTGCATTTATTGACTGATGTGGAACGGTGGCGCTCATAATGCTCACTACGGAGGGAGATTTATATGCATTTAAGACATTTTCCTTTCAGAGAAAAACACATTCTCATTATCAGTTTAATACGGCACAGAACGAGGCTTCTGCTGAAATAATGAGCGTGACTTCTGGACCAGCGCGCGTGATGCATCAGTTTGATTGACGTGCTGGCAGAGCACAGCGGACAGCTAACATCAGTGTTAGCAGAGGATGGAGTTACTGAGGAGACGAACATTCGCACCCGTGCCACAGAGGCTACCAACCTGTGTGTGGGTTGACCAAGACACCTCCGGGCGGCATCCCCGCGGCTTCCAGGGGAAGCAAATAGTAGCTAGCGCTAGCGGGGTGCGCCAGAGGCTCGTAGGGAAGAGTGTTACTAGTGCTGACGGCGGAGTGGGTCAGAGGAGCCACAGATTGGGTTTGGATCGGGACCGGCGGGGGAGGTTGAGGTCGAGAAAGGGAACCAGTGGAAGAACCTACGCTACTACAAGAGTCAGAACCTACAGAGAAAGCAAGAGAAGCAGACTTAGCCCAGAGACAGAGATAAGAGCGATCGCTAACACTCTGAATTCATTGGGGATTGTGGGATACGCTGGGAAATGTGATTCCAGCTATTAAAATCATCTATTATATGATGGTATAGAAAGTGAGGTCAGCTAAATTTCATAAAGATGCACAATTCAATTTCATCTCTAATTACTTCAGGGACCGAAGCAATGAAAGAAGAGAATAATTGCGTTAGCTTAGAATGACATGTTAATTAATTTCTAATTAATGTCTTGGTTCATTTAGCAATTTACTTTGTTTCTTGTCGTTTTTCTCTAATACTTGATGATCGTTTGTTCTACCTATAAAACTTAAAAACGGAGATGGCTGTAAATCAATCACCAATGAATTCAGAATAAATGAGATGCGGTTGTGAAGGTATGTAGAGCATGCAGAGCTACAACACTGTCCAGTGATTCTATAAGGTTTAATCAAACAAGATCACATGAAGAGTAAGAGGCTGAAACAATCAAAAATAATGATATTGAAAAGACAAACACACACACCTGTAAAGACACTCACCTGTCTTTGAGAGGCGTCCCACGCTTCTGCTGCTGCTGGTACTGTCTCCGCGCATCAGAACCGGAATCCCACTGAAGCTGCTGGCCTTGGTCATGGCCGGCTTCAGGTTCCGGCTGGAGCTGTCCGAATCCGTGCTGCTCCACGGCCGTGGCTCCGAATATTTGGGTTCGTTCTCTGAGCTGCTCTGGCGACTGTTCCCGGAGCGACCGTCTTTTAGCCTGCGTGATGATATCATCAGAACCACCTTGTAGAAGATGTTTTAACAAACGTGACGGTCATCGTGAGCAAAGAACTTACCGGAAGATCTGCCGTCTCTGCTGGATGTTGTTGCAGGCCTCGTGCTCCTCGATTCTGTAGTGAAACAGCAGATACTATAGTTAACCAACCATTAACTAACCAATCACAGTTTAAGCAGGACTGAGCATTAAGATCAGTTTATAAGATCAGTGATTTATGCCAACTCTTGATGTTTGAGACGATGCTAATCAGAGAATCCTGAATCAAACTGCTTACAGAAGCTATGCATGAAGTTTCCTGGACATAATTATCTTGAAAAGTTTCTGTGGAGATACTACAGATGAACAAACAGTTTCACACTCACCTTTTATCAAGCAGGAAGGTGTCCAAACCCTGTAAGAGAGATTTAAGGCTGTTTCAATGATGTTCAGTAGATCTAACAGACTAGAGAAGCTCCAGAAAAGACTTACATCAGCAAATATTCTCTCTCGAGCTCTCTGATATTCCTCTTCTCGTTCCTCGATAGATTTGCTTCTCCTGTCATCTTTTAGCTTCATGTGAATCTGAAACAGAGAAAGGCTCCATCAATCGTTTCTCATTATGATTCATCACATTGCAGATGTTATATACAGGCCAGAACATCTACCATGTTCTCATCTTTGTCGGTGCTGGATTTGTCTCTTTGTAAGATGTAGCGTCTCTGAAGTTCATCTGTTCTGTCGTCTTGGATGTGGTCTGAAAACCTCTGATCTGGTCTGAAGGGGAAAAAAACAGAAATGTAAAAATGACACACTGATCTCATGAACACCACCATCAACACCATCCAAACTCAGATTCTCCAGTGACAAATGTGACCTCAAACGCGCTCGAATTGGGAATGTGTTGAGTTTCACAAGACGTCACAGTCTGCAGAACGTGTGAATGATGAGAAGAAACAACGGAAGGTCACTCACATCCTTGTATTGCTGGTTTTGTTGATGATGACACACTTCCTGGTCTCGTCCACATTGTGGTCCAGGCCGAAATACGCGGCCACTCTGTGAAGAAGCATCCGGTGGTAGGAGCTCATGGGAGGAAACTTTCTTCTCTGACTTCTGGAACAGATGGAGAGCAGATCAAACAAGATCTCCGCTTTGATCTCAGAGCTTAACGAATAACAAATCCAATTATTTTATTCAGCTTTAAAGTATATAAATAAAATGACTTACTGGTTATTAGCGATGAAGTCGTGGATGTCTTGTTCTAACTTCAACAGTATCATTCTGTCCCTGTCATCAAAACGTTCGTTTAGCAACACTTCAGGGCATTACACACACTCACACACACACAATATTTCTAAACCACATTGAACAAAAAACAAAATATTTAGTTTACAACAACCATGACCATGACTGGACAAATGTAAACAAACATTTATGTAACGTTTATATACAAATAAACATGTATAACCTGGGGTGGTTTCTCAGTGTGTTCACCAGGAACTCATGTAGATCAATGCCAGTGGAGTCTGTATAATCTTGACTGGAATCTACATACAGAAAGTAAAATAGAAACTTAGTGAAACAGTCCTTCTACAACCATACTGGCATTATCTCATTTCCCTTTGAGATCCACAAAACTCCACACACCTCGCGACAACATCTTGTGTGGCATCTTCTCCAGCTTGTTGGAACTGTTTTCCTCAACATCTTTCGTGGTAGAAGATGGCTCATGTTTGTCAAACATCTGGGAGAGTTTAATCTGAACTTCCTCCTGTAGGGTGAAGACAGACACAGGCATGACTGATGGAGAAGTTTTGCATTGTGAACATTAGAGTAGCTCTACCCTGTACATGGCAAAAACTCTCTTACTCCTCCCATTTCCCATTAAATTAGAGTATATTTATGTTGTGCATCATGTGTATAGTTTACAGCCAATCACAAGAGTGCTGTCACAAGTTACAGCGGTGAGTTTTGTTACAAAAGTCATCACACTTTGATTCAAAAGTTCATGTATGACTCAGTTTAACCATTATGAAGTTATTTTGCAGTCACATACAGCTGATGTTACACACGAACGTGCGCTGGGATGTAAACGTGTTTCGTTGACCCTGGTAGAAGTTTACCTGCTGTTCTTGAGGCAGTTGGGTGGTAATTGTGGAAGGAGAGGGTTCTTCACAAATGGCCAGGCTCCGAACTAACTTTAACTTTGCATTAGACTGAGAAAGAGTAGTGATGGTTACAGAGTATCACTGCTAGAGGACGTTCACAAGCACATGTGGATGAATGCATGGCTAAACAACACATGCAAACACAACACACGTTCAGAAATATTTCTGAAGGATCGTGTCCTTAATAAATTGGTCCTTTGAATGGTAGCAAACAGGCTAACTTTGTAAACTTTTAAGTTTCAAGTCTAATGTGAATCATGCAATGATTGAAACAGTGCGTTTTATTAGCCTATTTTATATGAACTATTCCTAACACACAAGTTCATTCAAATAAACACAGTGAACAAGCAAGCAGTGGTCAACAACAGACATTACAAATGATCTAACTGATGACAAAAGCAGGCAAGTATCGGACATGCCTTCTGCTACGATACCTTTGGCCTTCTGGCGCTTTCTCCAGGTATCTGCCGCTGTTCGATGAGCAATGAGACAAAGTCAAGCATGAGAATCTCAGCGTTTCATTTTAAAGCACACGAAACTACAAATAGCTGGTCAGTTTAGCATGAGATGCTACCAAAACATGGGCAAAGGCGACATATATCCAAACCATCTACAGGAAAATTGTCTTTTCCTATAATGTGTGGCTTGGAAAAGGTTAATGTATGTTTCCTTTCTCACACTTTGAATTGAGTTATAAGAGTAATAATCTCAATCCTTAAAACACATTATATGTATTTCCAAAATGTATTACAAGTCAAGATTAAGATGGAAAGCTTCGTCAGACGTTAACATCTCCACAGAGATTCGGTTCTCCTCAATGTTCTGAGGACTTCAGAGGTTCCTCAGATGATCCCTCAGGATAAAAAACCCATTACAGAGTCAAAATTGACTTTGAATGACACTGTATAAACAGAAAGCGGCTATATGCAGATATCAAAGACGAGATTTTCCTCTAGACGTATAACGAGGAACGATTTATTCATCTTTTCTCAGACTGAAGGTGACAGTGGTGGTCATTTGTTAATAAAGCACAAAGTGTCTGTACTAAATAATGATGGATGGTTATTCAGCTTTAATTGGCTATTGAACTGCCCGTATTCCCTTAGAGCCCGAATCTGGCGGGAAGCCACGCAGAGCCACAATGACAACCGATGCTGGAAGAATCTGTCTGCCGGAGAGGTGGGCAGAGCAGCCAAGATCTGCATAAGCACCTGGGGAAACGAGGCAGATGGCCGCAAAGCCCCTCGCTGCGTTTCCCTCCCTAAACCCCCCCGCGGGGAACACAGGAAGTTTGCGGGTATGGTGACTGCCAGCCGCGTGACTGGCGACTCGGCCGTCCGCTTTGCCTGTTTATTTACAAGGCGGAAAACAGAAAAGCAATTTTCTAAATGAAACGTACAGAAAGAAAAGAAGACCTGGAAAATGTCAGGCCATAAAAGAGAAAGATTTCTCAGAGAGGAATTTGCTGGTTAAGACGAGACCTTCAGAAACTGGGGAGAGTTTTTCCATGTTTTCTGCTTCTTATAACACAATTAGCCACCGATTGATTGGTCGTGCTTAGCCGGTGACTCCCCCGAGTGGCTGTGACTGCTTCACTTCACAACAACAGCTTCAGCTATTTGTTTTTGTGACCTCTGCTCTCCAGACAAACAAAGGGACGATCCATTTTTGAGGGCCAGATATTAATGATGATCAATAACTGCAATGTTAGCAAAGCCCTGGAAGAACAATCTATTGCATTTCTTACAGTGTGTATGTCATCACTCATAGACGCTTTATAAAGACCCAGGATTGATTCCACAGCCCCTGTTATTGTTCAGAAGAGCATTTGGTCTTGGTATCTGTCTGAAAATGCTGCTAATTGCTCTTGACTGCTGTTCCTTTATAGAAAACAGATTCTTTTGTTTTTGTAAATTTGGGTTTCAGACCAAAGACCAGGACCAAATCACAATCCAATATAAAAAAATATTAATCATATGCAAATGTTATAATGACATCATCACTGTTGGCTACATTATAACACTGTCTTTCTACCTGCCAATGGCATATTTTTTATTAAAAGTTTTTAAAAAACACACAGAAATTTTTTGTTTTACTTCAGATAAAAACTTCCACCAAATGCATAAATGTAAAATTTGTGTTGCCTGCAAAATATTTCCTTCCCAGAAACCCGATAAGTCTTAAGAAACACCCATCACCTGTCAAGATTGTGATAAATGTGATGACATCACAGTACCTGTATCTGACTGAGATTATCTTCATCAGGTTGGTTTGGTGGTGAGATGAGGTTCTGGTCAGGTGGGGTTGAGATGTTCTCCAGATCTCTCATGGTCTCTCTTCTGTCCTTCACGTTGACAGTATCAGACATTCTCATCACAGACAGCTACTTGAAGCTTCTAACCAGAGCCCGAAACCTAAAACACATGTTTCAAGCTGGTTTTAACATGTATATTGGTACATGACGTGAGCTCCAACCAGGTCATGTGACCCTAACAAAGATAAGAGGAGGTGACAACAAGGGGAACGTTTCTGTACTAGACATATACAAAAACTCTCAAAGTTAGTTTTTGTTATATAATTATAAAAAAAAAGTTTTAAAAAATAAAGTTTTATCTGGTTAGTTATCTTTAATTAATTGGATTTCATCTGTAAAGATAAACTAGCCTTAGTTTTCGGAGTAACTAGCACTAGTGTAGTGTAATAATAATTGGGTGGGTTTAAGAGTCTCTGAATTGGAAAGGTTGCAATCCCTCAAAGCTTTGAGTCTTTATTAACCAAAAATAAAGGAGCCTATAAAACAGCGTAAGCCTGTGATGACGTAGGTCTGGTCTCCTCTAGAGAGATGGTGTACGTGAGCGCCGCTACCCAAACCAATTAACCTCCGACCACCACAAGCACGGAATCTGAAGAGCAAACGCAGCTAATGAGCTTTACAGCCGTCTCAGGCTTTCATTAACACATTAGAACAGAGTGAGATTTCTAACACGCGTGACGGTCCAGTTCCTGGCGAGACTCGGGGAGAGATGACACCTCTTCCAGATGGCTGAGAAACCTGTGAGCGCAGTCAGCGCTCAAATGAGACTCCCTGTAAACTAACAACCTAAAGTGTTTCGTTGAAGAGCTGCAGAGACATTTTACAATGCAAGCTCTCGTGAGATTCTCGTTCATAAAGCACAAATGTCACCTGCTTAACAAAACCAAACAAGATGGATGTAAGAAGTGACATCAAATAAGGATTATTAATGATTAAGTATAAAAATGCAAATAAAGAAGCAATCATTCTGTGTATTCACAATTTTTTACCCAGGCGAATAATTCAAAGCAAAATAATTGTAAAATTTTCATTCATTCATTCATTCATTAAAATCATGCTTCACAAAAATGTGTTTCCTGCTTAGAACCAACATTAAAATGTAGTCACATAAAGATACAAACATTAGAATTAAAAAACAATAACTTATCTTGTTATTTCTTGTTATTATCTTGTTATCTTGTTATAAAGAATTATTACAATGTTTTTGTATTTTTTTATTTTTTGTATTTTGTATATCATTTTAAAAAGTTGCCTATTAAATTAATCTTTTGGTGGTTCTAAAAGAACAAAACTCTTTTAATGATGCGTTATGTACTTGATAAGTGTTCTAAAGGTTCTCTTTATCTTACTCTAATTTGCAAGAGTCACCTCATAATAATGATTTGTGCTGTGGGGTTCCATTGCTGGTGAAATGTCAATTTGACTTTATTTGACTTCAATATGCATAAAGAAAAAAACAAAGTAACCTGCAGTTAAATGGTTCAAACACAGATGGCGACAGAGAGGCACACGTTACAAAATGCACCTTTAAAGATGAGATTCAGTGCTATAGTATTTGATATTACAATTGAATTTTAACAGTAACATTATAGTTCACTTCATGCAAAAACAACTTATTAATAGCATTAATATTCTGCTAAACAGAAGGCTAAAACTAACTGCAGCTAATTAAAAGGAAGAACCGGTTACCCGATGTTCTGCTGCGCGCTGGGGCCGGGATGACGTCGCGCTGGCGAGAAGATCGAACCCTCGTCCCTTTTAGTGGCGCTGTGTAGCGAGCTGTAGCATGTGTTGAGCGTGCTGAAAGCCGCAAGGCTGCGTCCCATGTCCGTATTACCCGCACCAGCTCTACACCAGAAAAGCACCGAGCGCCAACTGTCCGTCCATGTCCCTCAGTAACCTGCACACACACACGTTAGACCTTTAATAATGAACAAATTCACTGCTAAGGTGTGACAGTAATGCACAGTCGCTAATCCTCAGATCTGCCGCTTTCTCTTAATCTGCAAAACTGCAGTTTAACTGAGGCAGAAATCAGACATCAGCCCAGGTATAAACGACCAGTTTTTAAGCAGTGATGCTAGCTGACCTTTAGCGAAACAACAAAGCAGAAAGCACCATGTTAGCGCGCACAAGCATCTGCTATGGAAGCGAGGTTCCGCACATCTCCTGCAGAGACCAGAGATGAAAGAGACGCAGGGAACGGAAGGGTGCAGTTATGCAAACACTTGGTGGGCCCCGGCGCTGACAATGTATCACATTTATCACTCTAATGCGAGAGAGGCGGCCGCTGCTGCATTATTTAACAGGCCGATGGCCACTGATTTGGATTCATGAGATCTGTAGCCTGAGGGTGTGGGGAAGCGTCATTGGTGAGGACAGGTGCGAACACACACACACCTCTGATGAGCACGTTGCACACGTTAGCTGTCAGTTTGCTGCAGCCATGCCGTCTGTGCACCGCATGTGGGAGTCTCACTGTGCAAAGCCCTCAACATCCTTCAAAACGAATTCTGGAAGACCCAGTAAAACAGAGACCCAGAGACGTCTGCATGTTTTGTATAAATGCAGCACTCAGACACCATTTGGACTGTAATGCTGAGATTAAAGGGCTGATCTCAGGTGAAGCGCCATCTCTCATCCGCACCGGATAGCATCCGCGGGTCCGTGCCAGTCTGACCCTGTCCCGCCTCGACGGGGGACGACGAGCGGAAAGAGACGCTGCCAAGACCTGCTGACAGCATACGGTTACACACACAAACATGAGGAAACACTCAATCTGCTGGGATTTGATATCGAGCAACAAATCTGTGTTCTTTGCACTAGCGTTGCAAAAGGTTGTGGGTTTGAATCAGGAAATATGCATATCAACGCATGTAATGGGCTAGAAGTCGCTTTGGATAAAAGCATAAAATGTGTAAATGTTAATCTGCCATTAAAATCTCATAACATAAGCAAACATTAATTAATTAGCATAGCAACATCATTAAATCAAATTGACTTGAATGTGAAAACATCACAGGAACTGTAGAACATCGGTTTAGATGCGTGTTCACATTCAGCCCTGATAGGTCTGTGCGCGGCGACCGAAGCGAGACAGAAACGATGTTTGAATGAGACGTTTAGAGCTTTACAGCCGAACACGCCGGGAGCCGCTGACAGGATGGATGGGAAAACGCACAGCTTTAATGTTCAGGGCTCCATCGGAGCGTCGCAGACCGTAACGCTCCCGAAACTTCATATCCGTGCAGATCAGCTGCTGTCAGCTCAGCACATGTGCCGTCTGTATTGATTTTGTCAGCGCAGATAAATAAGCTGTTTGCTATACGTGCCGTTTGTAAAACAAGCGCGAGTGTTGAAATGAGATCATGTATGACAAATGCTCTCGATTTAAACGCTGACATCTCGTACCACACAAACTATAACAACTATACAAAAATACACACACATAAAATACAATCTGAAATGGTCACTTCAATTTAGGTTTACTATTCAAAGAATTTTTGTATACAAACACATTTTGTACAAATTTACTTATAAGTATAATGCTTTTCTCAAAGCACATTGTTTTAAAGCAACACTACAAAAACACATTTACTGTAAGCCTTTAAGCAGTTACATTTAAAGCAACAACAAATGCATTTATAGCAATAATTAAAAGTATTCTTCAATTTATGTGTAAGCATAAGCAAACTAAAGATGTGCCAATGAAAACCTTTATAAGCGCTAGTAAAAAAAAAAATCTTTAGCGAAATTAGGCTCCGTTCAGCTGGTCAGTTATCCACCGTCTACACAGTGTGAACAATCAGAGTTCAGTTTTGGAAATAACCAATTCAGTGCGTGATCTCAAACAAGTATTACATACATTAACAATTAGGATAGCATAATATCTACAAAGAACCTTGAACTCTAGCATTTTTCTTTTATAGATGAGCATTTGTTCACAATCACGACATCCTTCTTAACACCTGCGCCACACAAGATGTTATTTCAGTCAATTACTTCAGTTTTCATTGACAGCTGCACAAATTAAAAGATAGAGGGAAAAAAAGAGCTATCTTTACAAGACATCATAATTTATAGTCATACATTAGCAGAAATTTTAGAGGCTTGAAATTTTACTCGCACAACACTGTTTAGCACCGTTACAAAACTCATTTATTCACAAAACTCATTTATTCTCTCAGACACTTCAGCTCAAGGACTCACACAAGTGTTTCATGCCGAAATATTACAATTCACTGTGATCAACCAATTCAGACCAATTACAAGACGCTCATTTAAAAAACGAGAGCCGTGAAGAACCCAGGACAAGCCACAGCTAAACACCCAAAGATCTCACTTTAAAACAAGCGAAACGGATTCTCTGAGGAAAAACTCGCACGGTACAGAACAACATGAATAAATCACAGATAACGCAAGCCATCTGCAGCGCGATGTCCTCAACTCACCCATGAGAACACAAAGAAATCACATCCTCGCGCTTGGCGCTGTTTCACGCTTGCGAGTGCATCGGATGAAAGCTCAGAAGACCTTCAGAGAACCTGGAAACATCTCAGCAGGAGCAGCAGAACATTTTACCTTCTCTAAAACCGTTGAGGAACCACCACTACCCAACTAAACCAGACACTCAACCGCACCAGATTAGCGCTACCTGCAGCAACTAGTTAACAGAAGTTTTTATTGCGACATCACGCAACCACACAACAATACAGCAAATATACTCATGTTAAAAAAACGTGTGCAGGGTAATTTGACTGCATGTACCTGTCCTTCTGCAAACTCACTCACCTGACACATCGTAGCCATCATTATTTCCATTGGTCAGAGGATTAGTTTCCATAGTACCAGAGGCTGCATCGGTTGCGGTCGCTGCTTGCTGAGCTCGCTCCCCGCAGCGCCCCCCCGCTCTTCCTCAGCGTCTCTGTCTGCAGCACGGTCTCTGTCTGCACCTAACTGCCAGAGCCCATGGCTCGCGCTCTCGCCCCGAAGCCTCGGAGACAGCGCCAAATCAACGGCTGGGCGGTGTGATGTCAGCAGCACACTCAGCCAGTCAGAGCGCGCGGCTGCGCTAGCGGCACGTCACTGGCTAAATTGAGCTCTTCATTACGGATACAGCCACAGCCTGTGGTGTCGGGGGGGATGTGGGTGGTGCACAATCACCCCCCCACCCCTAAAATAACACCCGGACCGTTGCTGGTCGACAGAGGTCGGGTCACAAATGAGCTTCTGCTGGCCTGAGTGTCTTCAATCAATAATAGTACAGCACGTGTTATTCTGCGTACATGTTAAAACGAGAACAAACAAAAAAAACCTCACAAAATGTCCCAGAAATTTCAAACACACTACAATTCCACCAGCAGCCGAGTGATACATGTACATATATGTTGAAATGACACACACACACACACACACACACACACACACACACACGATAATAGACAGCTGCCATGATACAATATTCTAGCAAAGGATACAATATTCAAGCACAGCAGTTTGTATTTTATCTCAAATCATAAACTACTGAATAAACGACAGTAACACTCTCTTGTATATGGTGGGGGAAAAAATGTTAAAAATGCCATTAAAATTCATTTCAGAGAGCAATTACTGCTCCATAGAAAGAATGGCAACAACCACTATTAAAGGAAAGCAAATTTATAATATAAATGATAGCAATTTACAGACAAAATAATTATTTTAAATGCAGGAAAACCTTTTTGCTTACAATCAATTTGTAAAAGTGTAAAATGATGTAAGAGAGACTGTACAAGAAAGACAGACAGACATGCAGCTAAAAAAAAACCAACACAGTTGCAGACGCACCGCATAAGTCCTCTGCAATCAAGAATGCAACAAGTAATAACACAGCGGCGCATAATATCCTAATAATGAGAAGATGATGAGACTGCTTTGAGATTCAATTCGGGAACATCATGTGCAGTGTATATTTGCAGGCGTTTCGCTCCGTTTTATTGATAAACGCACACAAATAGCCGCGAGTCTCACACTAAAATCATCCCTGATGCATTAATATTTCATGATTACCCCTGAAAACAAGTAAAAATCCAAATGCTGCGACAACAGAGAAAACGTGAAAAAATGGAGAGCGTTGCGTTCTGCCACTAGCCGTGTGACCCGTGTAACTGTAATGAGGTGCTGAAAACACGAACCATATTGACACGTGTGTCACCGAGCCGCCACGCAAGTTTATTACCGCGTTCAGGTGGCGCGGCCGGATTGACAGGCGGAGGCGCTAGCAACGCTCGAGTGGGCGAGAAGCGTCAACACATCAGGGCGCACGGGTAGAGCTGCTGCCAACAACTGTGGCATGACCTTCCCAAAAAAAACTGTGAACCAACGTCAACCGCCTGACAAACGCTGCATTCGCTGTTTGCCTCGTGCACCATCGTTCGTCGTGACCTAATGATGGATAAGCGCTGATGTCACAGGACGGTTCTCAAAACATTAGCATACCTGCAGTCAAAGAAGCAGAACTGAGTTCGCTAGCGAGTACCAGTTAAGGTTAGCGGAAGGCTAGACAGAGAGCATGATGGGAAACATGCACTCGATGAAGTTTAACTGGGACAGTGAACCTGCAGTACAAACAACAACAGCGTCTGAACGCGGCCAGAACCTCACTGTGACAGATCGGAGATCTCAGAGATGAAGGCTGTGCTGTCGTAAGGCTGGTGGAGAGAAACGGATCATGGTCACGCTAATTGCTCCTGGCGGCTCTATAAGAGAAAGATCACTTACAGATGTCCACAGAGAACGTCAACAGCAGCTCAGCGCTAACACATTACAACTGTATTGATTATTCATCAGAAGACTCCCTGTCATACTCTAATACAGTAGACAATACTGTACGCAAAACAATGTTAAAAACTAGCTTTATACTGACTGGACACTGTAGTGGATACATTTTGCAAAAATAGGTCTAATTATAAAAAAACGAACGCTTCAAAACATTGTACTAAGCTACACGTTTGTGAATCACATTTAGTTTTTCTTGGAAACTACATTTTTTTCATTTAACTCAAGAACATCACTGTAGGATTAACAAACTTAGGCACATTATCCACCAACCACAAATATAATCAACTGTTCATATCTGATTTGTACGAATGACATTTTATGATTTAAATCATTTTCAGGTTGGGCTTCTTGTGGGAACTTCTATTGAAGTTCCTCTGCAACAAACTCTAAAATTCTTTTAAATATAGTTTTAACAGCCTTAAAGAGGTTAAACGATGACATGAGAACCAGCGTAGACGCACAGAGGGACTGGATTGGCTACACTGAACGTCAGATGCAGATTCACAGGTCAAAAGGATAATGGCAAAATTTACAAAATCAACTCTGACGCTGGACATACCATAAACTTCTCCTCAGCTCTTCCTGATCACCGTTCCACATTTCCTCTCATAAAACCACCGCAACCCGTTTCTCTGCTGCTATCAGCTGAGTTTTCAGTACTAATGAAGCACTAACCCTGAGGTAATGGCCACCCAGTTGCAGGCATTTCCACTTTAACTGCTGTATTTCTGTGTATCTAGATCTTTAGCATTCTGGAGAAAGGCAAGAGTGTCAGAATAAGTGAATCATAAGCGGTACAAGACGACTGCTGACAGCCACTGCGTTCAGAAAACCATCAGGCATTCTCTGAACCCGGCTGAAACAAAGAAAGTCAAAGTAGCCGCGTCACTCATGGCTCTACGGCTCTAAAGCTTCGGAACGCAGAGGAGGGGGAAAAAATCATCTGTCAAATAATTATAGCTCGTCCTACGATTTCACAGTACAGTTGTCTTTTTCTTTTGCGAGGGAAGGAAAAAAGCAGGGCAGCATTCAGCCAGCGAACACCTGGCACAAAGCTTGTGCGACAACAGTTCCAAGCGCTCGGCCGATTCATTTACATAATAAAGCAAGCATAATGGCAGCGCTTACTAATTAAGCCTCGCAATGCAATTTTTCTTCCTCGAAAAAGCAAAATGGGAGGGAGCTAAGTGACAAACGCGTTTATTTACATTTTTCCCTAAGGACGATGTGATTCCTGTGCAGAAATGGTGGAAAAAAACGCTAATGAGGTCCCCGGGGGCCGTGCAGAAGAGGAGCCTTCACCGGTGTGCTGAGGTAAGGTGACATAGCGCCGCGGACACCGTTCCATCCTCATTAGGGCGGGAGAAAGACAGCGCTCTGGTTTAGGATGTGTCAGCGAACAGCTACAGTGTTCCTCTCCGCTGTGACATCCCGGTTCTGTAACACAGGACAGGCGGGAACAGCGCGGGGAACGGTAACTGATGGCAATATGACGGCTAATGCGCACTAACTGACACCACTAGCCGGCTCACATCTCATTCCTGCGTCTATCCTCGGGTCATTCAGCAATTACAGCCCCAGAAACGTTCAAGCGTCTTCTATGGCACACAACTAGGGGCCGCTAATGGCTCTTATTCTATCGAGGCTAATTCCAGCGTGTGTAACGGTTTGCTATCACATCGATTTCCTGTTCCAGACGTTATTGTACGCTTGCTTAAGCATCCGCGGGTATGAAAGAGAAGTGGTTCTGAACTGCTCTGTCTTGAAGGTTTACACACAGATGGAAAAAAAATGCTGAATGCAAAGAGCAACATGCAACTAACTATATCACCTTACACGATCCAGACAACAAAACTAGCATCAACTTAAAATTAATAACAAAATTAAAATGGTTAAACAGGATAAACATTAACAATATGCTCTGTGTGGTTACTGGCTTCTAAGATGCAATGAAACCAATACAATTATACACAGTCAATGTTTTATTAATAAACGGAGTAATCTGTTAATATCCAAAGGCACATTCTGTCAACCAAACATGATTTTTAGGATAAATTCAATGGAAAAAACACACAGCAAACGTGTTAAACTGAGCTAAATGGACCCCAGGAATTAGTGGGTCGTGATCATTATTAAATGACTCAGAGGCTGTGCAGACCTTTATAAATGAAGGCCATTTTCATTCTGAGAGACTGTATGATGCATTTCTGTGACCATAGCTTTCACATGCTCCATTCAGCAGCACAAAACAAACAAGGAAAATCTGAACCCTTTATTTATGAAAGATACAGTCAGTTTCAGTCTGTAAATCTGATCAGAACGGCCATTCACCGAAACTCAAACCGAGTTCTGTACACCTTAACAAACTATTACCGTTAGATGCAAGACAACACAAGATTTCTCATTAACTATAACAAGAAAAATTCAATTTTTAGCTGCTGGAGAAAATTAATGACACTTGTACTACAGCAGATCCGAGCACACTAATATTTTTAAGAAATGGCTTAAGTTATACACATGTGGTCAATTAAATGAGCAACAATCTTTAACAATATCACAGTCTAATGTTAGAACGGGTCTACAGGGAACCTACAGCCGCAAAATGGGAACAAATGAATTTTATAACGTTCTACAACAAAACACTGAGTTTGCATTTAACATATCTGTGTTTAAATCCATTCAACATTATTCACCATAACAATGCAATAGCACAGACAATGCAAAAGATTATGTCAGAATCTAATGTAAGCAGTGTCCACTGATTGTTTGACAAAATAAAACTTACCATCTTTCTGATTTGCTATCTTCTATTTATATTTGACATACAAGTCATCTAAGGGTCAAATTAACCCCCCCCCCAGCAATTTTTAGGGTCTAACACAAATACAAGCCAAAAACCATGAACTTAAGCTTGGAAACATCATCAACACAAGTCTAAAAGTGTTAAAACGATGTTTTAAGTACATTACTGATGCTCGCCCAAATGACAGATTTCTGCAGAACTTCATTCAATAAATGAAATGTCACCTCAATCACTTGAGTGATGCCTGTAGCCATTAAAATCAGAAAGTCACCTCATCTGCTGCAGAACTCAGAAGAGCCTCAGATCTCAGTAGATTCAGGATTTGGTGCAAATGTAATACAATCAGCTTTACAAGAGACCAGATCAAGTGTCTCACACGTTCTAATTAAACCCTGATACGTCACACGTTGACCTCCATATGGATTTGACAAAGCCCTGCAGATCTCAAGCTCACCAGGAGAACACAATATGATTTCTGCTCATGAAGAGCATCCTGGATTCAGTTATGGAGATATGGAGACTTCCATACCTCACCTCAACTCTGTGCTAAATTCACAATGCAGAAAAATGCAGGTTTTGATTTGCGCAAGCAGCAGAATTTTATGGACCTCCAGCTTTGTTGGAGAAGAAGCAAGAAGATTTTCTCTTCGGAGCACAGAGGAAAAACTGTAATGTTGCTGAAACCTAATTGACTTTGTGACCCGTTGCATTGATGGATGGCTCTGGATACCTCGAGCATTCAAAAGACAAAAAAGACTGATGGGCCGAGCTTGTAATAGCATTAAACCTGCTCTCCAGTCGCAGCAGAGGTAGATGGATGCCACCACCCGCTGCCTCAGAATAAGAGCTCAACAAATGTCTGGTGTCAGGCGTTTCATATAGAGATGAGACGTGAATGTCTCTAATGGATGATGGAGGAAAAGATGTGGAAAAAGCACAGATCCAGTTCTTTTAACATGGATCACTTCATATCTGTCAGGAATATTTCACAAGCAAAAGGGCAGAAACTGCATAATACAGCCGCTGAAGGGTTGCAAAAGTGACCGCAGAGAGCTTTTATCAAAGTGCACTTTACCCGCTTACACAACATCGTACAGTAACGCATCATGCAGAATATGCAGGATTTCCCGCATGAACATCGGCGGTCTAATGGCAAGTGTTGTTTCAGAAGAAAGCTGGAGATTCTTTGCTTGGATCAAGAAAACTCCATTTACACAACCACAACAACAATAACAGGCACGTGTTTTAGGCCAAGACAAGTTCATTGCATTCAAACCCATGCAAGCATCTCCATTACAACTTCCCTTTAAAGGATTCTGCACTACAGCACAGTTATACTGTATGACACATAACAGTTTACCATCAACTATAAACACTATGATACGTTGAGACACGACAACAAGATAACTTTATTAAGTATGCTTAAACAGATAAATTTAAATTTTTTCCCAACTCTATGACTTATTCCAAGTCTGTTTCTACCATGACATGAATTGCTAATCTATTTGCATAATGTTTTTGTAATACACATATTCACACACAGCTACTGTCTGGCGCATTCGCTAATAGAGAAAACACAACACAAAGAAAATTAAGCAAAAGGAGAGTCTATAATGCTGCAATAGTGCTTCTTTAAGACGGCTTAAAGAGATGCAATAGTGCTTCTTTAAGACAGTTTACAGAGCTGCAATAGTGCTTCTTTAAGACAGTTTACAGAGTTGCAGCGGTGCTCCTTTAAGACAGTTTACAGAGCTGCAGCGGTGCTCCTTTAAGACAGTTTACAGAGCTGCAGCGGTGCTCCTTTAAGACAGTTTACAGAGCTGCAGCGGTGCTCTTTTAAGACAGTTTACAGAGCTGCAGCGGTGCTCCTTTAAGACAGTTTACAGAGCTGCAGCGGTGCTCCTTTAAGACAGTTTACAGAGCTACAGCGGTGCTCCTTTAAGAACACTTAAAGGGTCATTTAGGGTACACTAACATGTACTCACTCCTCAGCAGACCTCATACATCACCCACTACCACACCATATATATCCACCACTGACAGATACAGGCCATAGCAACACACTACACTACACTACACAAGTGCACTTATAATGCCATCACACACAACAATAATACACACATGCATCAATCAATTTCTCTCTATGAAACAAACACTAGAAATTGTTTTTAACCCAAATGATAACAAAACACAAGAGAAACACTGACTGTTTCAACAAAAAAACACAATRTGGAGAATTCACAATAGTTGTAATAGAGTAATTACAACTATTAAGTAGAGTAATAGAGTCACTACAAACAGGTCTAACAGATCTCTACACTAACACCTGCAACAGGCCACGTCTTAATACCTGGTTATATCACATTGGTTACATGACATTAAAGTTACCTACCAACAACAGACATGGACCATCTTACGTTAGACACAAGTGTCAGATACCTCGTCTTACTGAAACTCTCAATCAGAAGTGAAAACTTGTGCTTAGACGACAGACAACATGAAGACATTTTCCAGCAGGTGAATTTTGAAGAGCTGAAAGGAATATTTATATATAATATTAACATGTGCAGGATGAATCGTTTAAGTCAATGACCATCAATGAGTTCATTTGACATTTCATTCACTGTACTGACGGGCCTGCGCAGGTACCACAGCCGGCGCGTGTCTCTAGTAATAGTTAGATTAACTATCTAAATAACCAAACTAACCTAACTTTATCTTTAGGACACACAGATACAGAGATCAGTCTGAGGACGCGGCGCGACAACGCGCTCAACGCGACAGACCTGCGCGTGCGTCGGTTAGCAGAGCTGCTAATGAGCGCGCGGCTAATACACGTGCAGTTGTTTAACACGTTTTATTATAAAGTTAACAGATGTGAACACTTCCTTACCCGTGGCGTCAAAGTTTGTGGACGGAAATAATTACAAGTTGCTGGTGTTTGTTGACATGAACTGAGGAAACGTCGGAGCTCGCGAGCACGAGCGCGTCAGCGGAGACGAACGGCGTGGAGCACGTTGATTGACAGCTGATTTAGGCCAATCGTCGCAATTCGCCTCTAATCAAGCGCCAATCACTTTACAGCGGTGTTGACTTGAGGGGCGGGTGCTGACGGCACGAGCGCTATAAATAATAGGTGAGCTCGCGTTTAATGCATGTATGTATATATATATTTATTTATTTATATAGTGCAAAGCTTTTACTGGCATCATAAAGTGTGCAAAACATTTATCAATCATTATACGTGTGTTTTAATAACAGTAATTGACTTCAAGTTTTAACATCTAATGACTTAGGCAAACTTTTCAGCACAACTTATTCGTAAATTCCTTTCTTAAATGCAATTAAAAAATTGTGTAAAGGACAAAAACTAATTCAAAGTCCATATTTAACTGGGTGAAAATATAGTAGAAACACAAAACAATTCTTGTAATTAATTTTTTACCAGAGTTTTGTTGCAATTGACAGCAGATTTCTCATATTAACTTATTCAACTAGATGAATATTTTAGATTTTTCCAAGCACCATAATTAAATTTATTGTCTCCTTAAAATACTCATTGACCCTTTAAACCACCAGGTTACAGAAGGTTTATCCAAACAGCGCTGATGCTGAAAGTAAACACATTCAACTCGACTAAATACCCACAGGGGTTACTTAATGATGAAGTCTGAATAAATTAATGGTAATTAAAAAGAAGTTAGGTTATGGAAAAATTGCCAGAGCAGCGAGGCAAGCGTCCAAGCGGCTGTGTTATGATTGACAGGACTGGATACATCCTTTCCCTGAACTCTTGTTTAGAGCTCCATTTATACAGCTGGAGAAACATTAACGGCTGCGCAAAATAACTTTGATCTTTGAAATCGCTTCACGAACTCTTTCCATTTGCCTTTCACAGAGATGACCAACACAGCACAGTTTAGATCTGAAGCAACATGGCCTCGGCAGATACATTTTCAGGTGGTCCAGTGACCCCCAGCTTTGCCCCTCTGTAGGCACCACAGAGAAAGAGGTAAATCAGAAGAGGGCAGGAACTTTTCCCCTGCCTTCTCTTTAAATTGATTGATACCTTTGAGAATTCGCTCGCTGACGCCAGTGCTCCTGTGAAGAGATGCTGTTCGTTTTATATAACGCTGCGTGGGAGGCCGGTGACGATCACGAGGGGGGCCGCGGCCCATCCACTGTGTGCCGCTTGCTGGGTAATGTGTGGGTAGCTGCTTTTAACAAATGGATACTGGCTCACACTCAGGATATGGGGGAGTACAGGAATGAAATTATGTAAATACCCAAAGTAGTGACACACACACAATAGATATAGATGTGTGCAAAACAGAGCTGAAAATATCTATTGATTTGTGTATTTGCTGGATGTTGTGTGTGGGACTGCCTTAATTTGGAGTGGCAAATCCTGAACGTATTGAAGCTAAGGTCTGAAAAACTTAGTAAACTTCAAAATAGAGTATTTTTACTCCAGTACTGTAGTTCACACAGACAAAACTTTACTGCTTATTACTTCATTGTATTTTTGGATTATTAGCTATAGAAGTCATGTTATCAGTTAAGAAAATACTTTTTGAAAGGTTTCTGCTTTGGGTTTTTTAGTCATGAAGTTATGAAGCAAAAAATGACCCACAAAGTGTATATGATGATATTGTGAAACCTGTGCTGGCTTACAAATTCATGTAGTTTAAAAAAGACTTTCAGTTTTCATACATTACCACAAACAGGCCACTTAATCTGCTTGATTTAACAAATAAAATCAACATTTTAATTCAGGTTTGGTCTCTGTTGTGTTTAAGCAAAAATGCACTGCAATAAACAAGCAAAATATCCACCAATGGGGAAGAAAAACGTAATCCTTTGACATAATATCTCAAGTCATTTTGCTTCTGAAGTAAATGTATCTGGCTCCTGAATGCTTAGATATTGCAAGAAAATCTTTTTTGTGGTGTGTTACCACTTAAACTCAGACCCTTTGGAAAAAAAAGAACAATTCAGCCATCAACAGGCAGTGACAGAGCTGGGTTTATCTCCCCGGGCCATGTTGGTCAGCAAGCCGGCTTTACAATCCGAGAGCCCGGAGCACGCGCCATTATTCCTCCTGATCCTCAGATGACAGCGCAAATCAACGCAATTCGGGCTGCGGCGTCTTTAGCTCCCACAACTGCATCAGGGGCTCCAGCTCTGATATATGATCAGCTTTAAAGGCTAAAACTGTGTGTGTGAAGATACACAACCTGTCTATCTCACATTTTTTTATGGACGGACAGTTGCCCCCTCACGTTGCCCTCCAGACAGGTTATTTATCTGCAAATTGATCGACGGGAGACCACCGCTCGTCTCCTGGTGAAATTGGGAGGCAGGCTTAGGGTTTTGTAATGGAGCAATCTACCTGCCCTCACACTCCTGTGTGATTCATTCCTGCAAAATTTACCAACTTCATTGCTCCCCTGAATCCATATTTTACAGGGCAGTTGACCTGCACCATTCATATTCATTTACATGCCTTGGGGAATATTGCCTGGTGGGAGTGTGTGTGTGTGTGTGTGTGTGTGTGTTTACAGATTTATACCCAAAAACCTCTATTGGGGGACGTCTTAAAATACAGCATTTTTAAATATAGCAAACAATTTTTTATTGTAAAAATGTTAGGTTATAGTATTTATAAATGTATGTGTATGAAACTATAGAAGTTTATGGAATGTACCCATTTAGATAGATAAGTGTGTGTGTGTGTTAGACCCCAGCGCTCATGTCAGATTTCCAGCAGTGTGCTGTTGAGCCATTTGATTTAGAAAGAAGACACACACGTACACACACGTACACACACAAGCTCGACAGACATGAATTATGAAGTTATGATGATCTGATTTTTCTAACTCTTTGAAATGTGACCAGTGCTGCTCGTATTCACACCATTGGACAGACATTTTAAAACATGTGACTGGTGCTTTCTGCTGTAACACTCCCTGCATGTGTTGGAGTTAGTTGCTGCAATGGAGCGCATGCACCTCTGCTGTCTCTATGAGATTCTAAGGTCATGATGTGATTGTGACATCATGTATAATGTGAACATTATACACAATTTGAAGGGTCTATACCACAAAGCGTGCTGGACAAGTTCTATAACACATACTTAAAAAAAACTTAAATCAGAACAATGAAACTATGGATTTAATCATCATGTTAAAAACTATAAACGATTAAGAAATTGTTGCATTTGTAAATGTGATGCACAGCACGATGGCATCACCGAGCTGCACAAATGTTATTAATGGATTGTATCACTATTCTTCCTTTCAGCTCTCTGTTATAGGATGTGAAAGTGCTGCGGGGGAGAGAGAGAGAGAGAGAGAGAGAGAGAGAGGAAGAGAGAGAAAGAGAGTCCAGCTCTGACTCACCTGCGTGGGCACACAATGACAGAACACCCACGGCCTGGACCGCATCAGACACAACCCACAGAGATGAGGAAGAGGAGGGGACACAAACAGAAAATAATACACTATTGCTGCCTTGATGTGTAGTTTCAAATTTATCACATGATTTAGTGTCAGAGCTGTGACATCACAGTCCCACAGTGAAGATGAATGGATTTGTCGTCTTTTGTCTCTTTATTACATTATTTGACACAGTGTTATTTGAATTATCCACTACATACAGATCTTAAACTCATCAATACTGACTCAGAGATCTCTTTAATAACATTAAAAGATTAAATGGAGAGCAAGAAGGAAGCATTTGGCTGAAGTCTCCTGAGAAAATTACCCCATTAATCTCACATCTGTCTCCTCTAGGGTTGCTGAAGACATGTCAACAGTTTTAATCTGTTCTCAGACACTTTACTAAGATGCCAAAATCTGCAATCAAATGTCAGAGATTTTAAAATGAATTTAAGCTGTTTAAGGCACAATAAAATGTTTATCCAATCATTGCATTCGGTCCGAATGCAATGATAGGACATACTACTTGACTGTCAAACAATGTATTTGCATACATTCACACAGCACACAGATTTTTTGCAGGGGGAATGGCCGTGCAGAGAGTGCTTTGATAGATTGTGTTCCAAGCTAGCGTGCTATTGCTAGCCTCTCTGAACCCCTCAACCACGTCTGTTTTTATTTCTCCAGAGAAATTTTAAAAACACCTGAGGCACAAACACCTCAATGAAACAAAACTAAGATCTTCATTATGTCTAAGAAGAGAAAGATAAACTTTTCCTTTGAGATCCCTTCACAGCAGTTACAACCTAAACAATCCAGTGCCACTCAGTTGATGTGAGATATTTGTGATGAGCAGGAATGCTTTGAATTAGTTGAAAGACCGGCTCAAATACTTCACTGAGGAAAAACAACACACTGATCCATCTACACAATCCACAATACTCTCCAAGGGCTTTAACAATATTGAGCTTATAGTACAGTAGAATAATTCTCTACTGTATTTAATTAATTTTTACAGTAGAATAAAAAGTGTGAGAAGAAGACAGCAAAGCTAAGAATAATGTGACAGTGGGGAACGCAGATAGAATCACACAATCTATTTGTAAATAAAGCACAAACTAGCTAAATGTCACTTGCATATGAATCTCAATACATTCGGTCCGTTTGCTGACACAGTTATCTGGGTCTGTATGAGGAGTATGAGGAGTATGCAAGTCACGTCACCCGCGGGGTCACAAACAATTAAGGGAGATAATTAGCCTGTGTCCTGAGCTGGATGTTAGCGTGGCATCGCTGGTCGTCTTTGTTACAGGGCTAATAAATTGTAGCAGTTGGTGTTAAGATGTCAAAATGAGTTCATAATGCAATCTGACAGAAATTGCCCTGTGTCAAATTGTTTGTTTATCTCACATTTTCCTTTGCGGCTGTTTTGATATATGTCAAAGGATTTGTCATCCGATCCACATCTCCACAGCAAACAATAACTACAAAGATCCCAAGACATCATGACCAATACATCAAAAATAGCACATCTTAATAATACAAATTGTGATTTAACAATTAAATAATAATGTTAATATATATCACTTGAATTTAGTATAGAACAGTTGTTTTATTTTAAGAAATTTTACATTAGGTTAAAACTTAATACAGTAGCAAAATTGTTGCATCATATAAAACAAAACTAGATTTTATTACTAGAAGTAACAATATGTGTTAATATATTAATTGTATGTTAAATGTTGAAATAATTAAGTGATTCTTAGAATTGCATGGTGTTTGAACATAAGTATGTTTACCACAACCACCCCATGATGTTAAAAATCCACATTTTCCTTTATTTAAAATCCCATATATCTGAAACAGATTTCCACATTGATATAACTACAGACCAGAGCTCTCCAAAATGGATGGTACCTTCAAAATAGGGTGGAAAGAGATTCTGCCACCCCATTTAGGAACTCCCTTTTTTAAAACTCCAGAACCCCGTTTGGGCTGCAATTAGTCCATTTTCCAGACTTTTCCAGACTGTGACATCAGAGTAGGGGAAGCCCCGCCCACAACTGATCACAATCTTTTCTATCAGGTTATAAGTCTGTTTTAAAGTATTATTTTATTTTTAATGAATGACAGGTGGCTACAGGAAGCAGATGGCTACAGGCACACCAGTAATATTAAATGTGAGTGACGCTTTATGGCGTAGCACGGTTTTTGAGCCTTCAGAGTTGTAGCCGTGTGTGCATACGGTGTGTACTCTCACAGAAAACAGTATGCTAATTTTCTGTACGAATATAAAGCACAAATGGTTGTAAACGATCTGTATTTGAGGCTGATACTTCACAGACACTTGAGCTGAAAGTTCACAGACACAGTCTAGGAACATTAGACACTTAATATTACATCTTGCAAAAATGGGAATAATAGCCCCTTTAACAGCTGCAATTAATGAAAGAGAAACATTATAATAATGGATGTAAATAGACTCCAGTGAGCAGCCAAAGGCAACTGTTACAAAAAAATATAAACTCTAGAAGATGATAGCAATAAAAAGCAGTTGTATGCATCATTTCCTTGTCATTTTAGCAGCGGCCCTCTGTGTTGTATCAATTCTTGGCAGCCCTTATGAAACCCTGCGAAATATATGAAAGGCTTGTATTGAATCAATTGGCAAATTACAACTGAGTTATAATTTGCTCCTCGCGGGTGCAGAGAGATTATCAGGTTCAGCTGGATAGGTTAGCGTCACCAGAAGGGACTTTTTTCCCGTCAGGTGGCTGGTGTTGGCGAGATAACATTTGGACGTCTTGCGCTCTGTTGTCAAGCAACCCGACCCCAGATGCGTTTTTCCGCACGGCTCCTGAAGACAGGCATGATTAATGCGCGCAGAGGCTGCCGACACCGGCCTGAGACTCGAGCCATTGTCTGCGTATCGTCCAACAGGGACAAAGAATCGCAGCAATTAAAACGGCAACACCGCTGGCATTATTCAAGCGCCTTTAGCGCTGTTTTATCATTGTGCTTCAGTTGTGTCGCTGCATCACAAAGGTACAAATACGACAGCGCCTCTATGATTACAATGAAAGTGACCGAGGTTATAAGACAGGCAACGAGAAGCAATAAAACCTTCAGCTTTGATTTGCGCCCCACGGAGACCTGGAATAACGATCAGCACTGTAAAAAAATCACTAACTATAAAAGCAACCTGATGCAAAGCTTTTTTCAACGTTTACTTAGACTTGGATCATTTTAGTCCATTCAACAGTACACGGCATGTTCCCGTTTAACTGAATTGTATTGATGTATTTATATAGCGCTTTACACAATACATACCATTTTAAAGCCGCAGCCTTAAAAGAAAATGAAAGTTGCACATTGTCAGGCAAGTGTTAAAAACTAAACACTGTAAGTACTACAAGTCATTACTAGTATGATGAGGTAGGTATACAAACTACTAGCCTAACACACCCCATAAGTTAAACAAACTGAGAGCACAAAGTGTACAATAAAACCAAAAGAGACTCCTATCTTGTTCTTCCGATCTAGAACATCAGCCACACAGGTTCTTTAATGCATTTCCATTTCAGCACCTGAAACATGGATTTAAGATGCTACAATGTTCATACTGTGTTTTAACAACACCCTGATAAAAAAATAACCATGCTGACACTATAAAACTAGTAACCATATTTCTATCAGTCTGATTATTATTTTAATCACCATAATCTACAAATATCATGTTTAAAATGTGGTAACAATGATGAATAGTGTATTTAGGGCCACAAATACCACAGTTACTATGGTTACAGCAGTAAAAGCATGGTTAAAATTTTAAAAACCAGTCAAACAATAAATGCTTCTGCTTCTTAAAGACTTTAAGGTTTGATTATGGTTTCCAAGTTCCATTTCATTGTAAAATCTGCCATATTTTAAAAGCAAATTACACTCACCAAATGAAATGTACAGTAAACTGTCAATCACACGTCAACAGCTAATCACACCCCCTCATCCTCTTTGTCACGCTGTTGTTTATGTTGCTGTGATTACGGGTGTCTGGGAATCTTGTGTCTGATAAACAGCTCTTATACAAACTGATTGTCATCCAAAACAATTCATCTCAGCACACTGGATGTGCAGTACAGTATGTGATGATGTTAAATATTCATTAACACTTGATGTTAAGAACCTTCTACTCTGATTAGCGGCCAACATCACAGTCACTGAACTCATTTATATGTTTCATATGATGTAATCAGTGAGGTGTCTGGATGATATTAGTTATTAATAGAAGATTTTATAGTTTTATTTGAGAGCTCCTACGCTTTCAAAATCGTTCTCGCGGTACTTTGATGTCATGGGTCATTCAAACTCTGCGGCGCTGAAGGAAAATGACATCATGGCGTTATGATGGATTAGTTGATACTAATTGTCACTAGCAAAACATCCTCTATAAGAAAATTACAGAAGTCTGACATATATTCACCTGTAATAAGTCTTATCAGAATTCAGCGTTACTTTTAAAATGGCCGTCCACGAGAAAAGACTCTTGTTGCCCCCTGACTGTTTTATGACATCTCCAGCGGATGCTAACAGCCGAAGCTAAGCAGCCAAACACAGAGCTAAATAAAACCTCCACACCCCTGAGATCATCACACTAATGGACTAAAATAATACAGCTCATATCCTCTAGCTGGCATTATTTTCCCTAAAATAAACATACACAACACCACACTCTCCAGCTGCTGTGATTAAATACACTTCAGAAAGAGACATCTGTAAAACTTTCTGTGTTTGTTTAAGCAGAACTGTGGCGAGAGAGAGAGACTTTCATTAATGAGTTTGTATTGTGCTGACATTTATTCTGCGTGCTGCGGTTTGAAGAGCTGTGAGACACACACTCGTTCTTGACACACACTTTCTGTTGCTGTCATTTAATTAACCCTGCAGACGATTAAAATGTGATCCTCTATTATCTAAAGTCGGGGCGGGGGTCTCTCTGATTGTTCAGATATAGGAAAAGTAAACTATTCACCATTATATATTCCCGTCACGCTAAGACGACGCGATATGATATTTGAAGGAGTTATTAAACCCATAAAGACGCAGAAAACAGGTTTTATTGTTCAGTGCTGAATAATGAGACTTTAATAAAGTAAGGATGTTGATCAGTCTTGTATTAATATCCATATTCCACAATCCACCACGTGAAATAAACCAACAGATGCCTAATTATACATAAACTGTTTAGAATCACACAAACTCCAACACAAAAAACCTGAAAGCTTCAATTCAACAGATGAGATACATGCACAGTTACTTTCAGAGCGGCTTAATGAATTCATTTCTACTTAATCGTACCTTTCACGCTAATACAACATTTTTATTCAAGCCCTGAAATGTTAAATTAATGGATTATGTTTTAATCAAGAATAATAACTGGTATAAAATGTGTTTTTATCTACATGGTTGTGTTTTATGTCATGTTTAATGGTGTGTGTGAGAGACTTATACAGCTCTTGCTATTCTCATAAGACTCATGCTGAGATATTTGAGTGACCATTGTTTCCAGACAGCATCTGTTTCATTTCATGTAGCATCACTACATAATTTTACATTTGTTATATTTTATTAAAACTTCACTGAAAGGCTTTTTACATTCACAACATCAATAATACAAACACCACAACGATTTGAATACTAAATATATTTTACAGGCACTGTTTTGGTTTACCAATGTGTACAAATCAGTACCAGTTGAGGGCCAAAAAACTGGACCGTGTATAACTAAGCATTTTGCCCTCAAGAATATTTAAAAATTCACATAAGAAACAGAAATAATGTTACACATGTACAACCTCAGTAACTTTAACTTTCACACAGTTACGTAACAGTCGGCCGTGAGACAGCACAACCACGCTGAAGATTCCTGCAACTTCACAAGCTCATCCCACAACTTTTCTTATTTCTCAGGTGGTCGTTTCTTTTCCTGCGCCTGTTTTTTGCTTATGCCCAACATTCTCTATTATTAAGCACAAGTCTTGGGTGAATTGTCTCTGCAGCATTTGCTGACCGCAGTGTTGGTAGAAGCTCTCACCTGGAGGCAGCCTTGTGTGGCTACGTACAGACGGCCGGGTGCTGCGTCAGCTACAACTCAACATCTGTCATCTGTGGCTCTTAGAGGAGCGCCGGACACCCGGGGCCGGAACGCAACAGCAGCACCTGCAGCTGCAGACAGACACCAATCAATGAGCGTGTAGACGCGCCCTTTGACCTAAAGGCAAAGAGTGCAACCTGCATGCATCACAAATACTTTGTTACAGAGAGCTTGAAATACTTTCTCAGCATTAGCCTTAAGGGATAGTTCACCCAAAAATGAATATTTGCTGTTATTTTACTCACCCTCAAGCCATTCAGTGTGTATGTGTGTTATTTTTTAGTAAAACAGTAAAGAATATTTTTGTTACTTTTTCCATCGGTCTGTGCCAAAACTGAGATAAAGTAACATTTTTGGTTGCATTTCCTTTAAATCACCAGTTATATACATACAACAAGTCTAAAAAACCAAAAATCTACCTGCTTTCTGTATTCCTTATTTACAGTTAACAGGAAACAGCCTTCGCACCCCATTTCACCTGAAGAAAGAAATGATTGATGTCAACAATTTAAGCAGATATAAATTCTGAGAAGAACATTTCTGGGCATCAGTGTGACATGAACAAACTGAGGATTGAGGATGTTCCTGCAGAACTGAGAACACAGACTGCCGCTAATGAACGGCTCATCATTTCCCCTGCTGCCGCGTCCGCGCGGCCAATAATGCGACTCCTGACATCTGAGAACCGCTGACACGCCACATTTGAATGACTGATGTGTTCTTTCTGTTCTTTTGCTGCGAGACTGGCGGTGAGCGCTGCCGTCGGGCTCCTGACGCAAATATGTTCTGGTGGTACCTGGGGGTATTACTGGGTCCGTGCTAAAGTGGTGGGTGGTTGCTTACTGGCCTTCAGTGCAAGTCTGTGGGATTTTTTTTGTGCATGTTGTAGAAATTGCTGGTCTGTTCTGTTGGTTAATGATCCGCATGACTCTCCTCCACAAGCTGCAGGATTCGAGGTGTTAGCTGTGTCCACTGATAGTGCAGAAGCAGATTAATACTCCCTAAATAGTTAATACCCTAAATAAGCTTGCCATTCTGCATACACTACATTTACAGTTGAAACCGGCCCAATGCATAATAAAAACACTGTTATTTCAATGAAACAAATTAAGCTTTAAAGATGCCCAGTTAGGCTTAATTAAAAGTAAAATGTTAAGACTTCAACGCATTCAACTTTCTGAAACAAGCATAAGACTCTAAAGTAGCTAGTATTTCTTGTTATTGTTAGCGAATTACCTCCTCGCGTATTCCAGCGAGGCTGAGTTGACCTCTCTGTTGCTGCCATGGTAACATCTGAATATATCTGGCGTGTTTTTCACCAAGCGCTGATATTTTTAACCATCCTGAGCTTCATGTTAGATTGTTAACCTTTCACCACATCAAGAATGTTATTAAATTTGTTTGAAATATCTGTGTGTATTATGATAAATCCGTTCTCTG